>QEPC01010173.1:324189-348213 GCA_003113815.1 Sphenodon punctatus
GGCAGGGGAGCTTCTGGGAGCAAGGAGGGGGGACCAAGGCAAGGGAGCCCTGGGAGTGAGGGACAAGAATAAGGAGAAGTAGAACACAGAGACAACTAGACACAGAGACACCAGACTACACAGAAACTAGGAAGGAACAGGGAGGCAGATACAGCAAACAATTAGGGATTACTTACAGTAGGACATTGAGGGAACAACAGGGAGACAGACTGACTAACCTGAAGACAAGGCAGGGTGTGAGGGGGAAACTGTACAGAGAACTCACCACCACCAACACTATTCCCAACAAAGACAAAGGGCAACAAGGTGCATCTAGAGACAGAACAAAGTGAGTGGGCCAAGCACAAGTCTAAGGGGAAGTGACTCAAAGCTCCACACCTGCCACCACCCTCAGCAGTCCTAAATACTCCACAGAGCCAATCAGACCATGGCAGGTGTGGCCACGCCCACCACCAGGTGTACACGGTGAGCAAGGCAAGAGAGAGAGAGAGAGAGAGAGAGGATGCTACAAACAGGGAGAACTGCCCCCTGCAGCATATTGCAAATAGCGCAGGCTGCAGAGAGCACCTCTCTCAAGGCCTGGCCGTGACAGGAGGTTTTTGTTTTTTTCCATTGATTTCAACGGGACAGTTCCCCATTGAAATCAGGGGGAAAGATCAGGTACCGGTAAACTGGTATTAATCCGGTAAGCACATTTTCTTAAATCTGGGAACCAGTAAAACCGGTACCCGGTATTTGTGCTGATGTCCCACCCCTACAAGTTACCATTGCCAAGCAAGAGGGTACCCCTGGAAAGGGAGGGATGTGAATGTCTGGTTTCTTAATTTTGTGACGCTGCTGGGGCCTGTGCTTGCTGACTTTTTTTGGAGGGATTTATTTTTCCATGCAGATGCAGACTGTTTTGTGGGGATTGTTGTATTCTTTTTGAGTGAATGTTCCTTGCTAGCCTGCATTTTTGTGCACTGCTTGGTTGACATAATGATAAAGTGGGTGCACTCACTGCTGATGGTGCGCTATGCTGTGGGTATACTACTAGTGGGGTTTTTTGTTTTTAAATTATTATTATTATTATTATTTCTACATGCAGTTGTACTTTTTGAGGTTTGTCTTCTGGAACGATTGTCCCACTCTTGCTAGCCTGCTTTTCTGGTTAGTGCTTTGGCTGTGGGTTCAATAACTTTGCAACAACTTTCCGAAGTTTTACGGTGTTCTGCGCTTTGGTCTCCGAAGTCCGAAGCTTCAGCAAGAACACTGAATTGCCTCTGAGTATTAAGACTGACTGTTCGGAACTTCAAAAATAGGTCCAAACACCCAAAAGCACTATTGAGTTCAGCCCTAGTGCAGACAGGTGAGCACTCTCAGCAGCCACTCCATTACTGTGGAACGCTCTCCCAGCAGAGTTTCGTCTCAGCCCGGATTTCCTTGCTTTACGATGGCAGTGTAAAACCTGGCTTTTCTGTCAGGCATTTGGTGAAGGGGGGAGGGAGGTTGGGATGGGTTAGTTGGGTGGGATTGTGTTCTATTTGGCACAGAATGGGTTTTCTATTGTATATTCGTGATTATATGATTTTATATTAAATAGTATTGTGCTCTGCCTCAAATTGCTGTTAAGCAAGAGGGGTCGGATAAAAGTGAATATAATAAATTAATTAATCAATTAAATAAAATTTGTACGGAAGTAAAAAAAAAAATTGGAACTGGAAGTCAACATTCTAGGACATCTGATGCCAATCCGTACTGACATTGTTGGGTCAATTCAGGTACTGGAAACTCTTAAGGCATACCCATTTTTGCAAGTACTCATTTCAGGTCTAGGTATGGCAAAACCTGAACCAAACATTGGGCAGGACTCAGTGATCTTCACAATCCCTTCCAGATCTATGATTCTAAAGTCCTTTTTTAAACACAAGACTGACCCACTCATGCCCACACAAACCTGCTGCATGGGAATGGGTGGGTGCCTCCCGTGTGCATGCCGTGGTGGGTAAGTGTGGGGGCATGTGTGTACTCCTCCAACCCCCACACCTCCACCCATCACCCACTCATGGAGCAATTCATCAAAAAGGCAATTTCTCCATGCATGGGGATATGGGGGGGGATCCGTGTGCACCCATGTGCACTGCCTCCTCCCCCCCCCGCCCCACCCACACTGCCGCATGCACACTGATTCCACCCCAATCCCCGCAGCTTGGATAAAAAAAGGTCCAAGAAGTGCCAACCTGGGAGAGAGTGAGGAGACAGAGGGTAAGCCCTCTTCCTGCCACCTGTTTCTTCAGCAGGACCAGTGGTATGGGGTGCCTCTCTACCCCAACATCCCTCTGCAATAGTGGTGGTAGTAGCAGTGAGGAGTCCTACTGCCAGCTCCCAAGACTCCCACCAGTTCTTCCTTTCTTTTTGGGTGCAGCAAGGAGGAGGAACTGGCAGGAGCCTTGGGCACAGGTGGCAGGACTTTTCACTGCTGTTGCCACCACAAAGGAGGAAGTTGGGAGAAAGGTGCCCTATGCTGTCAGTCACTCCTGCTGGGAGAGTGACTGCAGCAAGGATGCTCACTCCTCCACCCTCTCCCTGGGTGACACCTTCAGGAGCCATGATTTTTCCAGGTCAGTCTGACAAAGAGAAATCAGGGCTCCACCTAGATCACAGATTCTCTGAGTCCAAACCTGGAGTTTCCAGGCAAAAACCAGAGAGGTGGCATAAAAAAGGGACATGCTAGGTTCTGTATCTGAGGCCAAACACCCTAATTTATCCCCTGCCCAGGTAGGAGTGGTTGCAAGAGGACTTAGAAGAGGCTCAAGATTCCTGGGAAGTAGGCCTGGAAAGAAAGAAAGAAAGAAAGAGCTGGGAATGGCTCCAGCAGACTGAAAAGTTAGCTCTGAGACCCATGATCGAAGGGAATGGCTGCAGCCGCAAGAGACGCCATTCCACTTTGGGCAGTGTTATCAGACCTTGGGCAAAGTTAACATGTGATGCAGTGGCTTGTATGCCCAGCAGTCACCAGATGTTCATCCCACCCTGGAACAGGGAGTGGAGCATCAAGCTACTATGCAATATGTTCTCTGAAAAAGGCCAGGGATGCAGCACCTAGCAAAGTTACCCAAAATGGGATTATGCTGCCCAAAGTGGGTTAATGGTCTGCATCCAGCCACATGTTGCCAGTTCCTCAGCCCACCCTGGGGCACAAAGGAGCTTGTGATAGCCACAGAGGGGTGGACCCGTGTTACCAGCTCTCCCCACTAACCCAAAGTGTGGTGGCTGTACTTGCCAGTGTTGCCACACAGGGTGTGCTGGGGATTGGACCCATCCCAGCTCATTTGGCTTCATTCATCAAGAGGACTGATAGTAAAGGAAGAGTCCAGATAGGACTTGTTTACAAGGACCCCAGGACATTCAGCCAGGAGAACCCAGAGATTCCTGACAGAAGATAAAGGCCTGAGAAAAGGCAAGCAGGAAGTCAAGTTACCTTGGGAGGGAACCAATAGCTGAGAGGAAATAAAAACACACTGGACAGGCAAAACAGACCAGAAGGCAGCTCTGAGCAGTCTCCAAAAACCTAAGCTACTGAACAGGTGTGACAGTCAAAAGGCAATTGCTTGCAGCTGGACCAGATTTTGTTGATATATATTACTCTGTGAGTTTTAGAAAAGCTCATCTAAAACATACCTCAGTATCGTTGTTAGCACAGCACATATGCCCAGAACATGGATATTTTGTTAAAGCAGCTTATTCGTTAAAATAAATCTAGACTAACATGGCTATTTGCACAGAAAGGATTTAGATAGCAGGAAATCCATTTATTCAAGAAGCTTTGAAGTTGTAGGCCAAGGGTAATAACTACATTAATGTTAGCAGTGGGTGGGGGGCATACACACAGGTATTTGGTATTCTATAGTATTTTTGTACTAAATACCTTTAAGTGGATTACCTGTTAGGAAAGAGGTGACTTGTGTTCTAAATGTCTAGCAGGTAAGTTTCAAAAATGAAAATAAGTTAGGACTGTGAGAGCCAATCACTGTCTTCCTCAAGTTCCATAGCTTGAAACTCTGGATGAAAGAACGGATTAATTTCAGATTACTAAATGAATGCACTGAATGTATATTAAAATGATTTTAAAATTCACTAAAAGTTAATTATAAATTAGAACAAATAAGTGTGTTTTGTATTAAAAATAATTTGAAAAACATAATAATCAATTACTAGTGTTGCATAAAGTTGAATTGAGGGTTGGTAATTTTTTAGTATTTAATAAATTGTTCAGTTAAAAAGCAACACAGTTAATCAACTACAGTTTTAATCATTTGATGGCCCTATTTGAAATGTGTATGCTGAAATTAGATTTTGGTTAAAAATGATATTGTTGCAGAGATGCATAACACTCATGAATAACAAATATCTGTTCAGAATGGATTTCTTCCTAGCTCTGTCATGCACTTTAACCTCCTTTCTTAGCAACTCAAACCACAGATTCATTCTGTCTAATCAACTCCTAGCAACTCAAGGCTACGTAAATACCAAATAAACAGGCTGCACACCTTCTTGATTGCAGTGATATTTTAAAGATGCATATAAATAATTATGGTTAATTAAATCACTCCAAACCAGTCACTTATTTAAAAGTTTTAACATCGATGAAGCAGTTGGCTGGCAGGCTCTTATGAGGCAGTTTGGGGTGATTGTGGGTTGCTTTATCTACATTATACTTTTTACTCTGATACATCATGCCCTGCCTATTGCACTGAATTATTACAATAGTGTCCAAAAATGTTGTCTTGATGCATATTTTGCTAGGGGAGTTTTTTATTTTAATTTTTTTATTTTAAAACAATCTCTCTAAAGCATCCAGTAAAAGAAAGCCATCTAAATCATTATGCAACAGTCGGAACACTTGCTATTTATAAGGAAACATACTAATCTATTTTACTTGTACTGCTTATTTCTTCATAAAGCACCATTTTATCTAACGGCAGGCAGCTGATATGATGCCCAGTGGAGTATTCTTTCCATCTGTTCATCTATCAACCCATCCTTGGCACAAAATGTGAAAGCCTTTTGTCCTTAGACTTTGCTACAAAGGCAAATGGATATGTATATTGTATAGCCTTTAAAATATGGACCAAATTGGTCTCTGGATGTAAAAAAACAACAACCCAAAAAAGCAACATTTTTAGATCTCTTCCACACAATCTCCATCTACTCATTGTTGGAAAGATTTGCAGCAACCACTCAGCCAGAGAACCTCTGCGATTAAAATGCCGATCACTACTAGCACTTTTGTTACTTCTGCTCCGGGGTCACTTGCTATAAGAGTGTGGGTCATAGCATCTCCTCTGCTTGTAACCATAGAGAGCAGTTGAAAAGCTGATCAAATGGGCAAAAACATGTTTGAGGGAGGAAATGGAGATTGAAGGCCATCATCTTCACCTCCATTTGAACTCTACAGTTGAATCTCATTGTAGTGTTTTTTTGTTTTTTTTTAAAGAAACTTATCTTAATGAGGGAGAACAGTAGCTAAGAGTGATGCTTAATACCGCTTCCCTTGGGAAGGGGTCACAAAATCATCTTGTCTGACTCAAATAGATGACAGGCCATGTAATCCTACCCCACTACCAAGCCTTATGTAAGATAAAAATAGCACAGTCCTCTGGAAGCTTATGGCCCTTTTTACACAGGGCTCTCCCACTCATGAACATGCAGAAATCTGCGTGATCATGAGTGGGAGAGGCCTGTGTGAAGGACACAGCACTGGTGTGCGCAGTCCCGGATAACACGCATCCCCACGCACCTGCCCACTCATCCCCATGCACAGAGAAATGGGGGGAAATGGTGGTTCCTCCATGCATGGAGATCAGTGGGGGATGTGTGTGTGCCCGTATGTGCACCGCACCCACCCACAGTGCGTGCACCAGCCTGCCCATGGTTCCCCCACTCTGCAAGGGCTGTGTAAAAAAGGCCAATGTCTTGGGTGCCACAGGCAAAAAATATGAGTGACCAAGGTACACCTATGTTAGAGGGTCCCTACATTCACAGGGAGTAAACAGGGGTGAGATATTTGGGGTAAGAAATGATCATGTGGCTAAGGTACTGGTCTGGGACTAGAGATGTGCATTTGTTTTAGTTAATATTAATAAATAAAACAAAATTATTTTCATTTTAGTTATTACAATAACTAACATGAATGGGTTAATAACTAAAAATGAATACATTGAAGTTATTAATAGTGCTCTGCTGCATGCAGGGCTAGAGCACATGCCATGGCTCCAGCCTGTCTGTGCCTTGCTGTAAACAAGAGATCAGAAGGGAGGGGGAACAATGAGTGACTTCTTCTTTTCTTTCCAATTGCATAAACTCTAGCACAGGAGAATCCCACGGATAGGTCACTCTTTGGACATGCTATACAAGCTTTCTGTACCAACCAGGGACTCAGGATGGCTTTGAGGGGAGGGCATGGTGAGTGTTCTTAACCTTCTGCCAAGCTGAGGAACTTTGCCAGTGTTAATTCAGCCTCAGACAACACTTGTTGGTTTTCTCAGGGTGATTTCAGATGTTACGGGCACCCGAATCACCATAGTTGATTCTGAGCGGTAGCGAGCCGACCAACCACCCCCCGTCATCCAGGAAGGCCCCAAACAGATGTGACAGGATCGGGACCACGACAGGGAATCGGACCAACAGACCACGGCCCGGGGCAACGCAATAAGCGTGACGCCAATTCTGGGCCATGGGCAAAACACCCAGAAGGCAACGGGGAGGGGCAGGAGGCAGACATGGCCAACTGAGGGCAAAGGAAGCCAAAAGGAAACGCCCATACAAGGGAAACGGGAAGGGAGGGGGAGGAGGGAGAAGAGCGGCTGAGGCAGCACACACAACAGGCACAGAGAAAACGGAGTTACAGTGAAACACATAGCACAAACACACGCCTGGGTGAAAACACACCTGCATGAGAAAGGAAGGGAAGGGGGAACACAGCGGGACAGCCAACACATACGGCATAATGGACAAAGGACGGAGGGGGGACCCAGGGCCAGGGAAGCAGGGGGGACCAGCCCGGGGACATGGCAGGACTTGGGGAATGGCATCCAGAACCCCAACAACAGCACAGGCAACACAGGCAACCCCACAGCTACACAGGCAACCCTGGAATGGGGGGACCCCTCAGGGGCAGAGCACAGGCACAGGGGGCGGACACAAGGACAGGGAGATGCCTTGGAATGGTCCAGGAGTCAGACAGGGACCCCATGCACTGGCAAGGGTGCTATGAATGGGATGGAGGCAAGCCAGAGCCAAAGAGCAGAGCAGCCGATCCAACCCCCCCCCCCCGGGAGGATGCCAGGAGGTGAAGTCTGGGGGGCCCAGAACCCCACATCACAGAGCCAACCTGGGGGTGGGGTGGGGCCATGGGCACAGGAGGGATTGCGGCCAGACAATGAAGGGCAGCAGCACCGGGGGTGCCAGGAGCCGGCCCAGAGAGCAGGACACAGCCACAAGAGAAGGCAGCCATGGAAGGGAATACCAGTTGCAGAGGCAGAAAGGGGGCCCCATGGAGGGGGCCCAGAGGCACAGGAAGGGGCAACGGAACCCCCAAAACCAGCCTGTACAGTAGTGAGCCCGGGACATCATGGAGGGAGCAGGCAGTGACCCACGGAGTCAGGGCGGAGGCAGGAGTTCACTGCGGGGCCAGCATCCAGGGCCCGGAAGGCACAGGGGGCCTCACAGCCAGCTGCAGGGGGCCATGAAGGGGCCCAAGCCTGGTGGCGTGCCACGTGCATGTAGTGGGGCCACTGAAGCATGCCCCGATGGTAGCCCAGTGCAGAAATGTAGTGGGCGACAAAGTAGTTTGCCTCGAAGGGATCCTGCATGGCGAGCACCACCTGGACGTCGGATTGGTACCACATACCAACCATTGCCATCAGCTCCACCCTGGTGGGATCCGAAAAGCCATAATCAGCAGCTGGGGGACACAGAAGGTGACCGAGCTTCCACAGGCAGTGATAGACCACCCCACACGACCGCTGGTACCCACAGGCCCTGTGGATGCAGCCAAAGAAGGACACAGCCAGGGCAGGGCCCCCCTCCGCCAGACAGGCCGTGTAGGCAGCCAGGCTGCACAGAGAGAGAGAAGACATGGTCTCCGCCATGGACCACCCCACATGCGAGCACCTCATCTCAGGGATGTGCCCATAGGGAAAGGGTCTTAGGCCCAGTGTCTCCACATGCAGCCGGCAATCGCGGGCACTCATCTCATAGCCAAAGAAGCATAGGCCAGAGCTCAGACTCATATAGGCACCTGTGAGGCTGTCCAGGCAGCTCAGGAGCAATTGCATGGCTGGGGAATGCCACAGGTCACACAGGGCCATGGTCTCATGGAAGGTCCAGCTATGGGGGGCGCCGGGGGTGGTGGGGCCCATGAGCCCTGTGGAAGCACTGCCAACCATGGTCCAGCAAGCAGCTGATACTAACTGCAAGGAAAGAGGGGCCCCACAATCCCTGGAGGGACGGAAGGGGAAGTAGGGGAGCTCCAAGGCCAAGCAATAAGGGCACATGATGCAACATGGCACGGCAAATGAGCGAGGCATGGGGTGCGGACCCTGCACAGCTGCTGGAACTGAGCACACATACAGGACAGCCTACACACAGATCAGGGCAGTGAGGACAATAGGTACCCAACACATAGAGGTGGGAGGTGATGACAGCAGGAAGGCAGCTGCGGACCGCTCACCCCGGCGCAGGCTGGTCCATACGCCAGGCCCCGTGCAGGGACCGCAGGTGTGCTCAGTGGTGCACCCCCTGCTTCCCCCCCAGCCACCCTGCAGGAGCTGGGCCAGCTGGCCGAGGGGGCCAGGCAGAGGTAACCCAGGGCCCCCTGCCCAGTGGACTGGGGTGGGGCTACACATGCACCAGCCTATGATGGTTGTGGCTGCACCCCACCCAGGGCAACGTTCAACATGGATCTGGGAAGTTTGGGCACCTGCGGGATGCACCTAGCCATCTGCGCAGAGTGGTACCGCTCGCACACCGACCTTTTGCTCATCCAGACCGCAGAGGTGCACCTGGCTGCCCAGCTGTGGGTGTGCATGGCCAGGAGTGCAGCTAGAATCCAGCGAGCTCGCCATGGGCACAGGCACTACATGGCACGGCTCAGGGCCCAGCGGGTGTCCGGGGTGGCCCAACAGTCCCTCACCCGCACCCAGGAGTGGGCAGTGGTGCTCCATGAGGCGGCCGACCAGCTCCAATACAAGAGGGAGACCATGGGGTGCGCAGCCCTGCTCACTATGCCCTTTGCCCAGCGGGTATGGGTCACAGAGTGGGCGCAGGGGTGGTGGGTTGGCTTAGTGAGATGAGGTCATCTGGAGAGCGCACTTTCGGATAGACAGGCTCAGTCTCCTGTGACTCTTGGAGCTGTTGACACCCTGGCTGGAGCGTCAGCACACCCCCATGCGGGCCCCCATTCCCATGGTCCAGTGGGTAGCCATCGAGGTCTGGGCCCTTGCAACACCTGACTCCTGCCGGTCTGTCTCCCAGCACTTCGGTGTTGGGGTGAGTACCGTCGCTGGGATCCTGTGAGATATCTGGGAGGCAGTGGAGGGTGTGCTCGTGGACCGAGAGATCCATCTGGTGGACCAGGAGGCTGTGATGGCCGGCTTCACGGCTGGAGGATTCCCCAACTGCATGCGCACCATGGATGGCACCCACATTGAGATCCTCTGCCCATCCGATGGGGAGGTCTCGGAATATGTCGACTGACACGGGTACCACTCCTTGCAGCTGCAGGCGGTCGTGGTTCACCGGGGGTGGTTCATAGACATTTACACTGGCCACTCTGGGTGCAGCATTGATGCCTGGTCATGACCATCTCACCATTCTATGTCCGGATGTACCGCGGGGACGTCGCGGACATGGGGATGACCCGGATCGAGGGGGTGCTGATGTCCCCCTGCATTCTGTGGGACCCGGCCTATCCACTCACCCAGTGGCTGATGAAGGCATACTTGGTCACCAGGAACGCTGCGGAGGTGCTCTACAATACCCAGCTGTGTGCCTGCCAGACCATTATGGAGAGGGCCTTCGGGGTCCTCAAGCAGTGCTGGAGGTGCCTCATGGGCCAGGTGGACTACATGGTGGAAACCTCGGCCCTGGTGATCAGCCTGCTGTGTGCTGCACAACATGTGTGAGACTGATGGGGCTGCCCTCGACTACCCCGTGCCCCGGTGCCCTCCCGGCCCCATGCCTCTCTATGTGAATGCTGAGACCCTGAGGGAGTACTGATATGCAAAGCACATCCGTGCTGCCCTGGCAAGGTGAATCAGCCAGGAAGCCGAGGCGTGGTGGCTGCACACCACCATCATGACCATCCCAAGGCCCCCAAAGGCTCCCTGGCCATACCCCTGGATACCCACCCACCCCCATCCCTGGATCCATGACACGGAATGATGGCTGCTACTGTGGTGCCCATGCATTTATTGTGAATACATCCTACAGTTTACACCACCACCACCACCACCACCACCCACCTCCCAGTGCCGTGTCCACCCTCCTCAGCCCACTCTCCACTTTCCCCCCCTTCCCCCATGACCTGCCTGTCTCTGTAGCCTTCCTCTCGGGTGACCTGTGGCTGTCTTGGAACTCTGGGAGCTCCCCTCTCCACCCCCCGCTGTCTGTTTCCCCAGCAGTGTCCTGGGGTGCCTCAGTGTCCTGAGGGGCAGGTGTTGTTGGGTGGGAGGGCAGACACGGTGCTTGAGGGGTCCCCCTGGGTGGCTGCTCCCTCCGGAGGCCTACAGGGACCGGTAGGTGGATGCGCAGGCCCTGTGGGCATGCCGGGGACTGGGGCAGTGGCGAAGGTGGCGGGCGTGCCGCGCAGCCTGACATCAGGCCTCGGGAAGGCAGGTTGCCCGGCGAGGCAGTGGCCATCATGTATGCACTCATGGTCCTCACGTGCAGCAGCAGCAAGGTGCCTATGTCATAGGACCAGTCCGTTTTGGCAGAGTGCTCCCTCACTATCTGGTTGATGGCCTGTTCCAGCCTCCCAAATGCCTCCACCTGCCTTCTGTGCTCCCAGCACTCTTGCCGCCGTTCGAGGTGCACCTCCACCTGCAGCCTCCAGTCCCTGGCCTCCACTTGCTGCACGGCCCTTTCGGTGGCCACCTCCATGTGGTCGATTGCCGCTATCATCCACTCGCCCTGCTCGGTAGTGATGCAGACTATGTCCTCTGCCTGCTCCTCCCTCTGGTGCTGTACACATGCACAGTGCTCCCTCATCCACTGTGCTGGGGACACAGGGCTGGCTTTCTGGGCCTCGGCAGGTCGCACAGTTGGGGTGCACAGTAGGGGTTGGTTAGGTGCCCCTGCCACCCACCCCCATCCCGTGCCACTGCTGGGGGATCCTGTGCACCCCCCCTCAGGTGGCTGGCTGGTGCCCTCCCCCAGCAGTCCCCTGCACCCAGACCCCCCTTCCCGCACCACACGGTCCGGGTCCCCCACCCACCCACCCCAGTCGCCTCTCCACCCCCTTGCCCTGTTGCCTCACGTGAGACTCCAGCTGCTCCTGGGGCTGCTCGCCGATGTCCACCTTGCCCGCCTGTCCCAGGTGCCGGGGCATGCCATTACCTGTGAGGAAAATGGATGTGATGGGTGGCGGTAGGCAGAACATGGCCTCCGGCATCCCCCTGGCCCCATTTCCATGGTCTGGGTGCCAGGGGTTGCTGGGGTGGACCCGTGGTCAGTGGGTCCCACTCCCCCCCTCAGCCCATCCCCTCTGGTCCATTTTTTTCCCTCCCACCCACTTGCTTACCCTCAATGTCAGACTCAGAACCCTCGGAGGCCGGCCTCTCTGTGTTACTGGATTCCCCCTGCATACACTGGCTGAGGGCGACCAGTGTGCCAGCCTCAGATCCTCGCAGTTCAGACATTGGATGGGGGCTCTCAGGGCTGGGGCATGAGAGGGGCATGCTGCTCCCTGAGGTCCCAGGGCATTCCTCTTGGGGGGAAGGGCCCCTGGAGCTGCTGCCTTCTAGTGAGATGGTAAGGAGAGGGGATACCTCAGCCCGTTCCCTGCCCTGGACCACAGCGCTCCCCACGAGACACGGAGTGACTATGGATCCCTTCATGTGGAGGATGTGGTCCAGGGTGTCATAGTAGTAGGCAGTCCGGGCTCCGTGCCCGGATCACCGGTTGTTGTCCTTGATGGCCTTGTACCCCGTCTTGAGCTCTTTCACCTTAAAGTGGCACTGGGTCACTGTCCTGTGGTGCCTTGCTGTCTCCATATCCCACACGATCTCATGGTACACGTGCTCATTCCTCTGGTTCACCGCTAGCTCCAGTTGGTGTTCCAGGGTCCCCCAGATCCTAATGAATCCTGGGTTTCCCTGTGCCCCCATTGCTCCCTTCAGTGGTATGGCTGTCTCCCGCATTGGACATTCTGGTCCTCCTGGTCCTCCTCCTCTGCATGTCCACCACCCATCTCCTCCCAAGCCCATTCCCATGTCTGTGGGTCGTAAGGGGTGGTGGTTGGTTGCTGGGTTGCCTCGGCCCCGCGGCCCTCCCCCTTTTCCCCTTCCTGCTGCCCCCCCAGTGCCCCTGTGCCACTGCCCCTCCTCACTCCCCTTACCAGTTTCCAAGGTGCCTCAGCCCCAGGGCCGGTTGTCGGCTCTGGGGCAGCCTGGCCTGGCTGCTGCTGCTGCTGCTCTTCCTCTACCATCTCCATATGCAGCACAACCACCTCCTCCACCTGCGCCTCCTCCTCCTTCTTGCTCGCTCATCCTTCGCTCTCCTCTCCCTTCCACCTCGCTCCATCCCGTGATGTTCCCCTGCTGCTGTTTGCCCTTTAAATCTCCCTCCCCAGACTGTGTTGTTGTTTGTTGCCTGGCAGCGATGCTGCGTGCTTTGTCCCCAGCTGGGAATCGTTTTGATTGCTTCCAGCTGGTGGTTGCTGTTCAGTCATTACATTTTGCTGTTTCCCGGTGGGAATTGCTTTGACCACCCTTTTGGAGATGGTCCGTGCCGGACCTCTGGAAGGGTGGTTAGCTTTGTCCCCTGCTGGGGATTGTCTGTGGTGAACATCTGGCAACCGCCAAACAGACGTTCAGGGCCCGTTGACCCCTGCTGCGGGGTTGTGTGTGGTTCACTGTGGTTGACTGTGATCTCGTAATGTCTGAAAATTCCCTCAGTCTCTGTGTGGTTGCTGTAAGTCAGCCTCACTTAGACAAATTAACAATTATTAAAAAAAAACAGGTTTTTTTTTTTTCTAGTCACGGTCTCATCCCTTTCCTTCTCATTATTCCCAGTGTTCATTGTCTTTGTGTATAATCCTTCTCTGTCTGTAATATTGTCATTTTTCTGTACTGTTTTTTGAAGTGTCAGCACTGTCTTGTGCACTGCAGTACACTAACTGCACTCATCCACCATATGATTCAGTATGAGGGGAAAGGGAAGGAGAATTTTGACACAGATGATTCCTTGGGAGAAGGGAACACTAAGTTCAAACTTTGTTCAAATAGGATGGAAAACAAAGATGTTAGCGAAGGAAATGTGTCCTGAAATGACAACCTTAAAATTTGCTTATAAAATCAAAACCCTTTATCCAATCTTTATGAAATTTGGTAGGGATGATTCCCTAGGTAACAGGTACAAAATCCACATTTTATGAAAATTGGATGACAAATGAAGATGTTGCAGCTGAAAATCTATTTTCCATTGAACCCAATGGGATGGGAATAACCAAAATAATAACTAAAACTAATGGAAATAACTAAAACAATAACAAAAACGAATGGGATTTTAATAATTAAAACTAAAATAGAAACAAACTAAACAAAAGTCTGCATTTCCCTATCTGGGACTCGGGAGATCTGTCTTCAGAGTCTGACTCTTCTAGAGTTCCTTCTTGACTGTGAATGAGTCACTTATTTTTTTGGGTGTGTCTCAGTAAAACAAGTATAACACTTCCCCCCCCCCCCCTCACAGGGATGTCTGCAAATCCTACAAAAGTGTGAAAATATGGTTGAATTGTTCAGATACAAGGTTGCCATCATCACTCTAGTATGTAAAGAAATATGGCTGAGCTGTAGTGATGGGACAGGAGACAAGCTGGAAGAACATTATCCTTGCCTTGATAATGATGAGTCTTTGGGTCAACACACTACAGTGAGCCTTATGCACTATGCTTTTGCCTAGGTCCTGTTGTTTAGAGACCTGCAATGATATAAGAAATTAATAATCTCCTATTTCTCTCTTACCCCTCTTTTATGGGGGGAAATAACCCTTGGAAACATGAACTAAGTGTAACTGATGCAGTGATGTTTGCCAGAGTCTGCAAACATCCTGACACAATGGGTGTAAACAGAGAGACAGCAGCTCTGGGAGTTCCCATAGATTCCACCATCTAAAGGGCATCCCCCAAATGTGTACCCAGGAGCAGGCTGGGGCTGCAGCAGAAGCGGGCCAGCCAAACCCAGGGTACTGGGCGAACATGGTGTTGCTGTCTGTCTGTTGCCCCATTCAGCACCATGGAGTCACAGGCACCAGCCTAGAGCATTGGGTGAACAACTGCACCTCTGTGGTGTGGAGGGGGGCACCATCTGATGTGGACCCAGGCGGAGCTGGTAACTGACAGCTGGGGGATGGGAGTTCCAGATTCTGGCAGGCTCACCGTCTGTATCAAGACACCCAATGTCTCTGAGAGGAGCATGTTGCTCCATGTATTTGGTGGCCCAATAACTTCAGAGTCAACTGCATGAGGGTTCTTTCCAGCACCACTTCGGCAAAATACTATTTGAGGGAAGAGACTGTTGGAGGGTACTGGCAAACTCGTTGAAGCCCAACACACAATAGTAGGCTGACTGAGATGTCATTTGATTCCTTCATTCTCCAAAATAAACCCCAGTCAGCATGAGAAATGTTATGAGAGGGGAAGAGAGTACTGGCCTACCTAAAGAAGAATGGTTGTGTCTCCCACCTGCTGAGAAGTGAGTCTGTGCTGGTAGTTCCTGCCATTGCCATCTGAAACAGTGTAGTCCAAGAATCCTGACCATTGGTACATGGGCCTGACCACTGATACATCTAATCAAGCAACCTATCTACAACGGTATCTAGGACCAGACACCTCAGAGGGAAGATCAGGGTGAGTGATCCATCCCTGTTGTTCACTTTCAGCTTCTGGCATTCAAAGGTATCCCATTTAACATCAGCCTTAGTTGAATCTTTGAGTCAATCTATACAAAGATAGAGAAAACTGAACTAGCTTATTTTCCCCTGCATAATCCAGTTTAACTCAACAGCACTGACATGTTTGCATCTCCATCAGAATCATTGAGTACATGGTTGTTAGCTTATATTAATTTCCTTGCCCTCCATTCCATTCCCTGACTTGAGATGAACTTATAAAATAATTAAGGCCCTGATGCATGGTCTGCATGTGTGACACATGGACCAGCTTTATGCTGCTGTGCACACTTTATGCACAATGCAGCTGCCACCACTGTTCAGAGGACTCACTGTCCATATGAGTCCGCCACCACAGAACCACTTCTGTCAAGCCTCCTAAGCACCGTCAAGTGTACAGCCCTCTTTCCAGGCAGGGAAAGGTTGGGACTCAGATAGGAAGTAGAGGAGAGGCCTAAGAAAGTTGTGAATCGTATATATTTGCATGACTACAGGAGCTGAGGTCTTAAGAAACAAGCTCTGCCAAAAATGTGAGTTTAGCATTGAATTGTAGAAAGGAAAAGCCTGGATTCTAGTGACATTTTAAAAGATGGAGGGAAGTTCACTTTTTGTTTCACTATTATGAAACTCATTGAAACTCAACACTGTTCCTGTTCTTCAAGGGTGTAGATGGTGTCAGGATTGCTCTGGGAGAGCAGCACCCTTTATGTTGTATTACCTGAGAATGCCGAGAAGAGCAAAGGGCTGTTGCTGATGCTAGGGATTTCAAATATGTATAAGCTCTTTGCCCTTAAGACAACAACCATAGTAGATGTTGCAGTTATCAGGAAACATCTCTCCAACTAAACATTTTTCTCCAACTAAATTAGCAAGAAGATGTGAGGGCTGCAGAGGAAGCTTGTTTAATCCCTTGGTGGTGGTGCTACTTTTTCATGTTTAAAAGGATCCTTCAGGCCAGTGACTAAAACAGCATTGATGGACTCTAGAGTCCTCTTTAAGAAGCAATGGTTATGATGTTGGTGAACAAAGAGACTAGGAAATAAAAAACAAGATCTGAAGATCCCAGAGGGCTTTAGGTGTGAGAGAAGCAACATTTAAATCCTAGAAGGCTTGTAATTTCTGTACCCCTGGGGATCTTCTGGACCATGCAAAGCTATGAACACTACGGGCATCAAAGGCTGACCTTCTGGATTCATTAGAGTAGTTTGTCTGCTGTACTGAGAAATAAAAAAAAGTCCTACAGACTTGGGAGTTAGAGCTGTTGGAAGGGAGAAGTGCTAAAAAAAGTGAGGTTTCTTCCTTCCAGAATGTCACTAGAATAACAGGCGTTTCTCTTTCTCTGATTCAGTACTAGACAAGCAGTTATAGTTGCCATCCATATCCCTAGAGCAATAATGCATGATTACTGCTGTAATTCCAAAACTACATACTCTAGAGTAGACCCATTGATTTCATGTGTAGAAAAATAATTGCCTGCTTGAATGTGATTGGAGAATGGAAGGACTAGCTATGCCAGTCCCTTACCTATTATTAGGGGTGGGAATATCAGTATCAGATTAATCCGATACACCCAATAATTGGGTATATCGGATGAATCCGATAATCCAATAATCACCGGTATCGGCGTATCAGGTTTTTAACGTTGGCTGCTTAACCAGTTTTTTTACATCACAGCTATTGAAATAAATGGCCGCAATGTAAAAAAGCCAGTAAAGCAGCCAATGTTAAATAACCGGTATGCCGATACCAATAAATCCGATACCGGGGAGATCTGATACCGATAAATCCAGTATCTGGTATTCTCCCCAGTGTCCCACCCCATACCTATTATTATTCAGGGACCCATGTCCACTTTGTTTTCCCCATTGACACCAATGGACAAAGCCCAGTGAACAAAAGTCCTGCTCCCTAATTATTATCAACCCCATCCAGATTAAGATGGGCAAAGGAAAATATTGCCACCATCGCCGTCTAAACGCTCTAATATCTATTTGATTTTTTCAGTGACAGAGCCTGAGACAACAAATTAGGGTCCTAAAAACAGCTGTGCGTAGCACTACTGTACTCCATCTGAGAATATATGCCGGAGAGTTTGGGCTGATACAGGATGTCAAATATGTAAGGATATGTTCAGGAACTGATGGGTAAAGCACATCAACTGTGCTGTTGTTTACTGTAAGGCATCATAAAAGTATCTAAGATCTGGTCAATTAAAGAAAGCATTAAGTACACTTCAAATACACTTCCTTCTTTCTGCATATGTATGTTCCTATTTACCTCTTTGGGATCTTTCTCTTTCCTTATGGGACAGTTCAAGCGGTGGCTGGTCAGGGTTTTGAAATCAATGTGCAGGTGATCAAAAAGAGATTTGATGCATTGTATTTCTCACCAGAAATACTTTAAACCAATGGAAAGCAAAAATGAAAGCAAAAATGGAAATGAAATTTCAATATTTATGTAAACAAAATGTTTAAGTAACAAAAACTTAAAACAAAAATGAATAATGACATGGCTCCCTGGTGCACACCTGTTTCGGAAGGGGGGATGGAGGGTGATGGGGACTTATTGGGAAATGAAAGTAGCCAGTGCTGACAGCAGGCACAATGTTGAATCACATGGACTCGTTGCTTGTCAGTCCTGGCAAGTCCCGTTTCCTTCTGAACAGGAGAGCACCTAGTGTGGGTTGTAGGCATAGCAGCAAATCCTGAGATCTCCAGTAAGCTCCCTCACTGCGGCACACTCCCTGCTCCAGATCGTGCATATATAAAATGACCACCAGGGCTGTTTTATGCATGTGCAAATTGGTCGCTGCCCTTAACCAAAAAGGCAGTGGCCAAAATGACCCTGCTGCCTTTTTTATTAAGGGCAGTGGTTGTTTTGCACATGTGTGATACAGAGCAAGGAGACTGCCCCAGTGAGGAAACTTTCTGGATCCCCCACAGCAGTGGCAGTGCTTCAGTTAATCCCTCCACGGCGGGTAAACAGTACCACTCAGGGGTCCTGGGAAATGGGGGTGGGAGAGGTTGGACCCACTGCCCCGGGACAGAAGTACGGATCGGTTTCCAATCAACTTCAATGGGGAAATTTCCCACTGACTTCAATGGGAAAAATCTGATTCCATAAATCCGAACCCATAATTAAATATGGAAATCATGGAGAAATGAAATAGAAAAAAACCTAAAGAAAATTTCCCCTGGTGGACCACCCTAACCAAATGGGTATAATATATTGGTGTAAAACACGGGTGGGGAAAGCTCCATCGCTAATCTGTCCCATCTCTCTCCCTCTCTCTCTCTCTTTCGTTTTTGGAGAAGGAGGGGAGGGCTTTTTCAAAGTTGTGGATCTGATCCAGGGATCTAGTCTCTACCCCCAAGCATTGAAAGAATGAGATCAGAGGAAGGGAGCAGCGATAGCGTTGCACTCAAGTATGGGGGATGGATCCATGGTATAAGATCCTCAGTCTGGAACTGCCATTTCCCTCCCCCATCTAAAGCACAACCCGTAAGCACTCCACCCACAACTCCTGTCTGGCCCATAGAGCTTGTTCTAATTTTCAATGTGGACTGCAAGAAGCAAACAGTTCCACATCCTGATGTAAAATAATTCAAAGTCATGGTCATGGGCAGCATTATGTGAACTGACAGCCATAGCCAGTGCCCCGAGGGAAACGCGGGTCTGCGATTCGCAGATTTCCCGCGGAATTCCCCTCCCCCCGCGGAATCTCCTGCCCTGTTTACCCCAGCGCAGAATTTCCAACCTGTGCTGGGGGGACGCGGGGCAGGAGATTCCATGAGGGGAGGGGAATGAAAAAACCCTTGGGGCTTCTCCCCTCCCGGCTGCGTCGCTCTGGGAGGCCCCGTTGAGAGGGACCAGGAAGCAGCCAGAAGGAGCAACTGAAGAGCACTGAGAGGCGCTGTCGTCACCACCAGGTGTGCTCATTTGCCATGCTAGGGAGAAGGCAAGCCCTGGCAGGCCCCCCCTCTTCCCCCCCCCCCGTTGCAGACTTTGAATGGACGCTCCCTNCGAGCGCGCTGGACGGAGCAGCTGCTGCTGCCGTCCCTGGTAAGACAATTCCTTTTGGGGTTTTTTGGGGGGGGTGGGAGTCAAGCACGCCCCAGCAGCTGGGGAAGGCAAGCCCCGGCAGCTGGGGAGGGGAAGCCCTGAAGTTTTACCAGTGCGGGGGGAGGAGGAGGCAAACCAAGCCCCCCCCGCATGGTAAATCGCGCCGAGGCGCAGAATTGGCCCCTGACTCCGGCGGAATTTTTTTAAAAATTCCGCAGAAGAATCGGGGCCCTGGCCATAGCATTAAGACTTAGCACAGGCAAGAATCTCATTCATTTCAGTGGCACACACATACATGCTAATTACTAGCAGTAGCACTATCTGCATCGAGGGTCATAATCTGAAACTTTTGCTCAGAATGCATGCTACGAGGACATCATAGAAAATATGGGAAACATGCATGGTCTTGAAGTGAAAGGGTTGAATCTGACAGTGGGCATTTTTACACACACGTTAAAGTTCCAGATTTTTCAATCTTCTGGGTTTACAAGTCCACAAGTAAGGTTGCATTCCCACCTGTGATGGCGGCGGCGGCAGTGGGAGGGGTGAGGGAGACGCGGCAGCACGGAGGAGCTGGGGGCCAGGAAAAGAGCTGGTGCGAATGAGGCTCTGCAGCGGCTTCTCTCGCACATGTCAGGGCAGGATTTTGCACCCTGACATGCGCGATAGAAGCCGCAGCAGATCCCCATTCACACCGGCTCTTTTCCCTGCCCCTGGCTCCTCTGCACTGCTGCAACTCCCTCGCCCCTCCCGCTGCCGCCACCGCTGCCGCAGATGAGAATGCAGCCTAAGTTCTGGATTCATTTTTCACACAAACAATGCCCTGTGGCAGTTCCTGGATACATTCTTCACACAAACACTGCCCTGAGACAGCCTAAAGTAGCCAAACCTGTAGATGTGACAGGCTGCCATGGAAACCAAGTGACCACAGCTGCCTGGAGCAAAGCAGTTTACCAGGAAAACATTTTAGACACAAAAGTTCTGGGAGAAGTTCTACACAGAAGTTCAAAGATCCGGATGTTTAAGATCTGGGTGAGTGATTTAGACACACATAAAGTTCAGGATGTAACAGCAAAAATCCAGGAGAAATGTGTGTGTAAAGACATCCAATGTTCTTCTGTTGGCAATAAGTATATAAATAAAACGTGACTTCAGTTTGTTATTGTTATTGTTATATCTATATGACTTAGAAAAGGGGAATGGAAGGGGAAGAATTTCCCAAACCTTGTCATTTCCACACAGATTAAACATCCCCAAAAGAACTGAACTAAAGACAAAACAACCAGATAGAAAACATGATAACACACAAAACATAATCATCATTAACAATATGAACAAAAAAATTAAAAGCCACAAAACCAACCCGCAACTCGCAGTGGAAATATACCCAAATGCAAAATAAAACATAGCAACCCAACAAAATTAACAAATAGACACAGCCAAATTCGGTTGTACATACGAACAAGAATAAAGACCCAAACCACCAAAAAAAACCCAAACATTTCCTACAAAAGTAACTACACAAACAAACTAAAATGCAAAAGGAACAACAGGAAAACGAAAATGAAAATAAAATAAACCACAGCAAAAAAAAGCAAACCAAAAAAAAAAGAAAAGAAAAAATAAAATCACTTTGAATAGATTAACTCCAGGGATAATGGGTGGGGGAGGGGGAAAAGAAACTCCAGGGCAAAGCTGCAAAGAAAATATCATGTAACCATTTATTAATGGTTTCTCACCCCTGAGTTAATCTACTTTTAGTTTTTCTTTTTTTCCTTTTCTTTTTTTGTTTGTTTTTTGCTGTGGTTTGTTTTTGTTTACTTGCTCTTTTTGCACAGAGGAGGGAGGGGGAGAGTTCCTTTGTTACTGCCTGCCGTGAGGAGCTGTCACACCCAAGTTTTGCCTTGTACCTCTCTCTCAATTCCCTTCTCCTTGGGTATTTTCACATGACACTACCACAGTTAGCCACGCTTACTCTGGCCTGGCCACCCATGATTATTATTATTTATTAACAAACATTTATATAGCGCTAGCAGTGTACCTGGCACTTTACAAAGTAATAAAATAGACACGGTCCCTGCCCCTAGGGCTTACAATCTGAGAGACAGGAGCTGGGGGAGAGACTTAGGAAGGGGAACTGATGGAGGGCTCATCCCTCCTGTTGTTCCTTGTGCTGTTTTCCGGGTGCCCCTGCCCCCCCTTCCCGACCTTTCCCGTGTGTCTGTGTGTGAGTGTGTGTGTGTGTGTGTGTGCGCGCGTGCCGGCATGTGGTCTTGCAGTGTGTCCCGCCGTGGGTCCGCTGTGTGTGTGCGTGTGCTGTGTGTGGTACCTGTCAGCCTGTTCTCCCTCTTCCCCCTCCCTTCCCATTTCCCTTGTGTGGGCGTTCCCTTTTGTGCCGTTTGGCTTCGTTTGCCCTTTGGCGGCCATGTCTGTGTCCCGCCCCTGCCCAGTGCCTTCTGGGAGTTTTGACCACAGCTGGGGATCGGCTGCACATTTGTTGTGCTGCCCCAGTCCGTGATGGGTCAGCCCGGTTCCCGGCCGTGGTCCCGGTCCCGTCACGTCTGTTAGGGGCTTCTTTTCACCCCGGGGCACGGTTGTTCTGTTCACCCCCCCTGGGGGTTCACTGTGGTGAACCGCCCGCCCGTAACGTCTGAAATCACCCAATGGTGCAAGAAGGAAGGCTTTAGATTTATCAGGAACTGGGCAGCCTTCTGTGGAGGGGGGAGCCTATACAGATGTGAAGGGCTCCACCTTAACCAGAATGGAACCCAGTTGCTGGCACTAAAAATTAAAAATGCAGTTGAGCAGTTTTTAAACTAGAACCTGGGGGAAAGCCGACAGGCACTGTCAAGTGCACATTTCGGACTGTGACATCTATGCAAGAGGATATTAACTTTGGGGATTTAGAGTTGCTTAAGACTGAGGAAGGGATAAAAATTAAGGGACTTCAGGTGGATTTCACTGGAGAACAGATAAATAACAATTCCAGGGTGCCTGATACAGTCCCCTATAATGTGCACAGTAAGAAGAATAAAAAGAATACACATAAACGTCTATAAGCAAATGCTAGAAGCATAAAAAGTAAGATGGGAGAATTAGAGTGTATGACGCTAAATGAAGATCTAGACATTATAGGCATCACAGATACATGGTGGAATGAGACTAACCAATAGGACACTAATACCAGGGTACAAAATATATCAGAAAGATAGAGTAGATAGAGTTGTTGGTGGGGTGGCTCTATATGTAAAAGACAACATTGAGTCAAGTACAATCTAAATGTTAAAGGATGCAAACTGTTCCTTAGAATCTCTATGGATAGAAATTCCAGGTATAAAGGGGAAGAGTATCACAGTAGGGCTATACTATCATCCCCCTGACCAGGACAGAGAGACTGATAAATCAATGCTAAAAGAGATTAAACAGGCTACTAAAGTCGGCAACATATTAATAATGGGTGACTTCAATTGCCCTAATATTGATTAGGGGAATGTTTCCTCGGGGGCACAGGGGGGCATGGAGGTCAAATTTCTGGATGCCCTAAATGACTGCTTCCTAGAGCAGCTGGTTCAGGAACCAACTAAAGGAAGAGCTATTCTAGATCTAGTCCTGAGTGGCATGCAGGACCTGATGCAACGAGTAACTGTGGTGGAGCCACTAGGCAATAGGAATGGGTGAACACGGTTCGGATGTTCGGAGTTTGGACCAAACTCGATCTGTTTGGACATCTGAACTGAACGTCCAAACTGAACTCTCAAATGACCGAACAGCTCAGTTGTGTTCGGATGAGTTCGGATGAGTTCGGGGGGCAGGAAAAACGTCTTTTCAGGGGGGGAAAAAATAATCAAGTTTTGGTTTTGGGTAAGTTTTGGTTTCGGTTTCGATAGTGCTATTTTTGACTGTTCGGCCAAGTTCGGCCAACCCGAACTTGGCTGAACTGAACCATCAAACCCGAACTCGGGTTTTGAACTGAACGACCGAACATCCGAACATCCAAACCGCATTCTGTTCGCCCATCCCTACTAGGCAATAGCAATCATAATATGATCACATTTGATATAATTTCTGGAGTGAGAAAGACATACAAAAGTACAGCAGTAGCATTTAACTTTAAAAACGGAGACTATGACAAAATGAGGAAACTAATTGAAAAGAAACTAAAAAACACAGTTGCAACAGCTACAAGTTTGCAAGAGGCATGGGGGCTGTTTAAAAGCACCCTTCTGGAAGCCCAGATTAAATGCATCCCGCAAGTTAAAAAAGGAAGCAGGAAGACCAAAGGTCTTCCACTATGGCTAAATGGGGAGGTGAAGGAGGCTATTAGAGCCAAAAAGGCATTCTTAAAGAAATGGAAGGCTAGTCCCAATGAAAATAATATGAAAGAGCATAAACACTGGCAACATAAATGTAAAGTGTTAATAAGGGAGGCCAAGAGAGATTTTGAAGGGAGGATTACTAAAGAGGCAAAAACAAGCAACAAAAACTTTTCCAAATACATCAGAAGCAAGAAGCCTGCTAGGGAGTCAGTTGGGCCATTAGATGACAAGGGAGTAAAAGGGGTGCTCAGGGAGGATAAGGACATTGTAGAGAAGCTGAATGAGTTCTTTGTGTCGGTCTTCACTGCAGAGGATTTGGGGGAGGTACTCACGCCAGATCCTTGCTTTGTGGGCGAGGAATTGGAAGAGTTGTTACAAATCAATATGACATTGGAGGATGTTCTAGGGCAAATTGACAAACTGAATACTAACAAGTCACCAGGGCCAGATGGCATTCACCCCAGAGTTCTGAAGGAACTCAAATATGAAATCGCAG
>QEPC01010173.1:349112-371537 GCA_003113815.1 Sphenodon punctatus
GGCTTAGTTTGGCCAGCTGTTAGAGCGCGGGGACGCATGCTTGCTTCCTCGCGTTGCCCACTCCTTCCTGGGGGCGTGTCCCCTCTGGCCTGCCTCGCTGAGCATGGTGCTGCGTTTCTCCGTTCCCCGACGTCTGCAGGGGGCGTGGCCTCTGCCTGCCGCTTTCTTCTATGGGGTTTTGTGCTGCCACGGCGCCTAGGCCACCCGTGGCGGGGGAAGTTCCTAATACATTAAGGACAGAATTACAGGTCATGTTGACAAGCATGGCTTAATTGGGAAGAGTCACCATGGATTTAGTAAAGGTAAGTCATGCTTCACTAACATGTTGGAATTCTTTGAGGGTGTAAATAAGCATGTGGACAAGAGAGACCCACTAGATATAGTGCACCTAGATTTCCAGAAATAATTTGATAAGGTCCCTCATGAGAGACTGTTGAGAAAATTAAAAAGTAATGAGATAGGAGGTAGTGTCTTACTATGGATTAGTAACTGGTTAAAAGATAGAAAGCAAAGGGTGGAACTAGATGGTCAGTTTTCACACTGGAGAGATGTAAAAGGTGGTGTGCCTCAGAGATCTGTATTGGGACTGGTGCTGTTTAATGTATTCATTAATGATTTGGAAAAGGATGTTAGGAGTGAAGTGATCAAATCTGAAGATGACACCAAGTTATTCAAGGTAGTTAAAACACAAGCTGACTGTGAGGAACTGCATCAGGATCTTACAACACTGGGTGCCTGGGCATCTAAATGGCAAATTAGATTTAATGTGGACAAGTGCAAAGTGGTGCACGTAGGGAAAAATAATCCAAACTATGCGTACACAATGCTGGGTACTAAGCTAGGAGTTAATACCCAGGAAAAGGATCTGGGGGTGGTTGTGGACAATACAATGAAATCCACAGCGCAGTGCGCAGCAGAAGTCAAAGAAGCAAACAGAATGTTAGGAATTATTCGGAATGGGATAGGGAATAAAACTGAGGTTGTCATAATGCCTCTATAAAAATCAATGGTGCAACCGTATCTCAAATATTGTGCGCAGTTCTGGTCACCCCATCTCAAAAAGACCTAGCTGAACTAGAAAAGGTACAGAGAAGGGCAACAAAAATGATCAAGGGCATGGAAGGGCTCCTGTATGAGGAGAGGATTGGTAGGTTGGGAATGTTCAGTTTAGAGAAGAGATGACTGAGAGGAGATATGATAGAGGTCTATAAAATCATGAGTGGTGTGGAACTAATAAACAAGGAGTAGTTAAATATTTACCCTCTCAGCTAGTACTAGAACTATGGGACACTCCATGAAACTCATGGGTGGCAAGTTTAAAACAAATAAAAGAAAATATTTTTTTCACTCAGCATATAATTAGGTTGTGGAATCTACTGCCAGAGGCTTTGTAAGGTCTAGTACTATAGCTGAGTAGGTTTGGACAAGTTTCTGGAAGATAGGTCCATTAGTAGCGATTAGCCAGACAGGATCAGGGAACATGACAGGAGCTGGGGGAAAACAACAGGGAATGGATCCCCTTTGTGACCTGTTGGGTGCTTCTCCCAAGCCACCGTGATTGGCCACTGTCAGAACAGGATGCTGAGGTAGATGGACCATTGGTCTGACCCAGTATGGCACTTCTTATGCTCTTATGTTCTTACCCAGATACTAAAAAAATTGTTAATTTCTAGGACCAATTTTTTTTATTTTTCCGATTACCAATAATCAGTATATCATGACAGAAAACTGAAAAATTAGGACAGAAGTAAAAAAATCAGGAACAGAAGTCAATGTTCCAGGGCTGGAAAATGACATTACGGGACACTGGGTATTCAAATCAGGTTGAAATCGGGTACCAATTGGTATCTGTGTTGTTGGGCTGATTTGGGTACTGGAAATTTGTCAGGTATACCTGTTTGTGTGGGTACTCATTTAAACTCAAATCACTTTCTTTGCTGACTGAATAACAGATGATATATTACAGACATGAGCTTTATAGCTTAAGCTATTGATCAACGGCTGTTGTCTGTACTGTATTGTATGCAGCTTCCAATCAAATTATGTCAAATGATGTTATGTTTACAGTTGTCTGTTTGCCTGCTAGGATGAGTTAAGAGTTCATGCTGGTCATACTTGGTCAGATTTCTTTCACATCAGTTCAGCATGGTGCTGTCCTGATAAAAGATTGGACTTCATTTTTAAATATCCCCCTTCCATTGCCTGTAGGATGTCACATCCTTCATGCATTTTCCTGGTGGATCATTAATTACACTTTCTCAAAACAGCAGAACTGTTCAGTGAACTGATGGATGTGAGAAACAGCTCAGGAGATTGCTATGTGATGCTGTGTTGAAGATATAGTAAAATCTGATAACATTAAGCAAAGGAAAAGCAAAGAAAGGAAACAAATTCAGAAGCAAGGTAACCATCCTTCATAATTCTAACATATATCTCCTCTTGGCGATCAGTTATTGTGCTAGATAGTAATGACTGGTGAATAGATGAATTTCTCAGAAGATTCTTTAGAAACCCATATGCTCTGCTGTTTGATTAAGTCCCGCAGTAGAAAGTACATATGTGTTAAAAAGAAAATCTCCCAATGAGGATTAGATTTGAAGTGGATATCTGTGTGGATGTCACTATCTGGTAGATTTAATGTATCTCTCGAGTGACATCAGTGCAGATGTCTGGGGTGGGGGTGGGAGGCGTGGGCAGGGGACAAGTGGAGGGGGGAGCGGAGCTAAGGGTGGCAGGGAGTTGCCTGTTGTGGACCAATTGAGAGAAGCTTATAGTCGGGTACCCAAGGGCTCTGGACTGGAACCAACATTGTTTAATGTGTTTGTTAATGATCTGTAAAGGGGAGTAAAGAATGAAGTGATCAATTTGCAGATGACACAAAGTTACACAAGATAGATAAGACTGGGTGTACTGTGGGGAAAATACAAGAGGATCTTGAAAGACTGGGTGACTGAGCAACTAAATGGCAGATGAAATTCAATGTTGACAAGTGCAAAGTGATGTACATAGGGAAAAATAACCGAAACTATACATACACAATTATGATTTCTAAATTAGGGGTAACCATTCAGGAAAAGGATCTTGGAGTCATTGGTTGCTATCCAATGCCCCATGGATTGCATGTGTATACGTGTGTATGAATGCACACAGTTTCTGTCAGGTGCAATGTGCCAACAATGCGGATCTGCATGGTTTGCATGTGTCTACACAAGTGTATACATGCACACACAGAGCATCAAATTGAGCCCACCATGGACATTGAAAACCTCAGCTCATTGTGCAGCAACGATCAAAGAGGCAAGCAATGTTAGAAATTATTCAGAACAAGAGAATAAAAGAGAAGATATAATGCTGTTATTTAGGGGTGTGCATTTGTTATCGCAATACCGACACCAAAAAACGAGAATACCGACAAATGAGAATACGGACAAATTAGAATTGCTAACTACAATGTCGTTATTATTAGTGCTGTGGTAGTTGGGTTTTGGAGGGGAAATGTGGAGAGGGGAGGAGGAAGCAGAAATCTCAGGGTCTTAACAGGGTTGAACTCTAACTCTTGAACTGTGTCTGTGATGGGAGGGACGAGCAGCTCAACAATATCTGATGGTTGTATCGCTGGCTAATGAGCAGTGCAAGCAGGCCCCAGCAGTCTCGTGGCACTCTGTGATTGTTCAATGCCTGCTGCCTCCCACAACCAGCCAGGGGGGCTCTGGGGAGGGCATTGCAACCCTTTATAATGGGAGGGCCAGGTTTTTTCTCTCCGTTCTGTGAGAGCTCTGCTTGTCAGGTTACATTTACAGAACTGTGGTGCTTGCACACAAAAATTCCTCCCTAGCTCTCACTGTATTACCACCAATACATTTCCTTCCTCATACCCTATATTTTACCTTGTCCCTTTCCCTGACCTTCTCCCCCCTCTACATTAGATAATTGATTAGGAAATAGATATTTTTTCTTTTCCCTTCCCCCATCTCCCTTAGATTTAGATAGATATTAGTTGTGCACGGGAACTGATAACAATACCGATAGAAAAAATACAATCATCGTTTGAAATGGTACCGATACCGATAACAAAAATGATTTTAAAAATGATAACGACAACTATGTAAATGAAAATGACATTGTCGTTAATAATGATAACAAAAATGACATTTTTGAATAACGAAAACTAAAAACAAAAACAACATGGGGGCCTGGTGCAACTGCATACCTCTAATAATAGATGGTGCAGTCACATCTTTAATATGTACAGTTCTGGTCACTCCATCTCAAAAAAAGATATAGTAGAGCTGGAAAAGTTCCACAGAAGGGCAACAAAAATGATCAACAATATGGAGCAGTTTTTGTACAAGGAGAGGCTCTATAAGTTAGGGTTCTTCAGCTTGTAGAAGAGACAACTCAGAGGGGAGATGATAGAAGTTTATAAAACCATGGATGGTGTGGAATAATGAATAATGAGTTATTTACCCTCTCAGATAGTACTAGTTCTAAGAGACCCTCCATGAACCTTTTCTGCAGTAGATTTAAAACAAATAAAATAAAGCATTTCCCCCTCCCACTCAGCACAGAATTAACTTGTGGAACATATTGCAAGAGGCAATCAAGGTGGCATCACTGCTGGGTTTAAAAAAAGGACTTGATTAGTTCCTTGAGTATACGTCCATTAATGGCTATTAGTCAAGTAGGTTGCAGGAAATAACCATTGCATCAATGGCTGTTTTTAAACGGACCATGGTCGTGGGGGAGGAGAGGAGGATCAGTGTGTGCGCGGGTGTGCGGAAGGGTGTTTACACAGACGCATACCCATTTCCACCCACCTCCACTCGCAGTGCAACCACTGTTTTGGCCAATTGTTCGTGCGTGGCCAATGGGTGGAGGTGGGTGGAGATCAGGGGGTTTGCAGGAGCACGCATGCCCACCCACCCACCTGCCATGGCATTCACATGGGAGGCACCCACTCATACCCACACAAGAGACCTGTTTGGGTGCATCTCTTGTTAAAAAGGGCCAATTACTTCCAATTTGCTTTCAGGAGCTTGGTCTCATGTGGCTTGTCCCCACCCTCAGAGCCTCCATATATGACAGCTAATAAGTTAAAGAATTGAAATCCATCCTGAGCTTAAGGGATAGGGTGAGATAAAATAAATAAAAATAAACTAAATATTTTAAATAAAATCAGCATCCCTCTGCACCCCACAGTGGATTTTCTAACTTCTAGCTAATCTGTTGTCACACGATTAGCCTTGTAGATAACCACAGGGCCAAGCCATGTACTGCAAACAAGCTGGTGATAAGAAAATCAGCTATTTGAAACAAATGTCCAAAGCAAAATCAAATACCAAATTTGACAAATTCAGTATATTTAAAACCATTTTTAGCAAAGAGTATACAAAGTGGTATTTGCCTTCAGCTTAGTTACAATTTCAAATCAGCATTTTGGTCAGTTCAGAGAATGGATTATATGCCCTCATCTCTGCTCCTTTACCTTAAGCTTACTCTTCAGTGCTTGAGATCAGGAACTTAAATACAGGAGCCAGATCCAGAAAATGGGAAGGGGGTCAAATAAATAAAAACTAGTCACAGGCCTCATTGGGACTTGGGGCCTGAGGTTCCCCATTCCTGCTCTACACTATTGAAGCTCTGTGAGGGTGTGGCTGCTGTGTCAGTTGACATATTTATTTATTAATTAATTTGTTTATTTATTTAATGTAAATTTTATATAATTTTACAAGGCAGCCTGGGGCGGCGAACAACAATAACCAATAAAATAGTAAAAAAATAAATAAACAATTTAAAAATACAATTTGCGGGGAAGAGAAAAACCCTTCCCCCACACCCCTCCCCCTCGCCAAAAGTCTGACGGAACAACCAGGTCTTACATACACGCTGAAATAGCAGGAGAGTGGGAGCCAACCGAGCCTCCTCCGGGAGCAAATTCCACAGCACAGGGGCGGCCATCGAAAAAGATCTAACATCGGTGACCACCCACCTCGCCTGGGGAACCTCCAAAAAGGCTCCCACAGACAATCTCAAGGGTCACACGGGCACATAGGGAGTGAGGCGGTCCCGCAGATAAGCAGGGCCCAGGCCGTGAAGGGCTTTAAAGGTTAAAACCAGCACCTTGAACCTGGCCCGGTGCTTTATAGGCAGCCAGTGCAGAGCCCAGAGCACTGGTGTCATGTGTTCCCTGCGACCCACCCCTGTAAGGAGATGGGCCGCGGCATTCTGCATATGAGGAGAGACATAGGCATTCTGCATAGGCATTCTGCACATGAGGAGAGACAAGAGACAAAGGGTATTTTCAGATGGACATGAGCCTGTCTGCCCCCAGAGCTGCTCAAAGGGTTCACCCCCACATCCACCTGCATCCAACCTTGCCTGGGTCAGGTTCAAAAGGACCTGGCGGGTTTCCTGGCCTATGGTCTGTACCCACCATGCTCCCCACACACACCATAGAGTTCTAGGCGATTGTCCACAACTATATAGTGTTGTCCAGGGTAATGGCCAACTGGGAGAGGAGCAGCAGTGAGTGTCCACAATCAGATGGACCTCTGCTCCACTTTGGGCTGGTGTCTTGGGTTTGGACAGCGGCAATCTGGAATGTTCTGGAACACTTCCAGTGTGGCTGCCTCAGAACAGGCACAGCACGCTCCGCTTCAACTTCTGGTGGGCCACCTTTAGACAGACAGGCCACTCAGGAGTGAAGCAAGCTGATGCAGCCAGCTCAAGGGAAACCTGTCAGTACAAGAACACCCAAAGTGGTTAAGTTAATATTTATTGGACCAGCTTCAGCTGGAGTATACAAACTTTTGGGCTACACCTGCACCAAGATCTTCCTTGGTTGAAAAGAACTAAAAGGAAGTCACAACAGAAAACTAAGCTATGGTACAGAAACTCAGGGTGTTTTCAGATGTATTGTTTGCACAGTTTAATCCGCTGTAGCGCAGGTTAAACCAGGTGCCAATGTTACCTCAAAAAGACACCCGCCAGATGTCCCCATGGTCTGGCTCCCAACGATGGTGGGGTGGGCTGTCACTCATGGAAATCCTTCAGAGACAGCCCAGACTAATCTCCACCATGGTCAGGGGCCACCCTGGACCGGGGAGAGTAAACAGGGCTATTATGTCTGATGGTCCACTTTACTCTCCCCAGTCCAGAGTGGCAGTGGGGGACAATCGCAATGACTGCCATGGCTGTCAGTCAGTCAGGGGGAGGAGTGCTGCATGCAGTGTGGGGGTATGGACATGTGGACATACGTCCCTGTGTCACATCGCCCTACTGTCTCCCTGTCCTGGACTGCCGTCATACTTCTTGGAGGCCCGGTGGATCCCGACCAGGGTGAGGGCTGCCCCCATCACCTGGAAAAGACTGTGGCGGCAGAGGCAGCCTGTCATGTGTGAAAGCACCCTCAGATGCTAGCACTTAGTGTAAGCAATATCACTATGCAAGTGACTGAGACTCAAATCTCACACGAATTCTTAAGTGCTAGCCCCACCACTGTTTACTGGAAGGATCACGCAACCATGCTAATTGTGTACAAGCAAGTCATACAATGTTGCATACAATTAGTAGCACTATAGAAATGATTAGTAGTAGTAGTTGTAGTAATTCCTGGAGGTGATTCTGCCAATGTTCAGTATGATTTTTAACTGCTTTTGTGGTGTTTAATACATAACATATTTTGGTATCTAAGTTTTAGGGTTAAACTAATAATATCTCCATGTAAATATCCCCAAAGCATGTGCCATGAATCCACTCTTGGGGGTTTTCACTACAGTATTCTATTTCAGCAAGAGTTCTAACAAATGTTTAAAATATTATGCTAACCAGGTGGGAGAACAATCTTTTCCCTTTGCTCTTACTGCTTCTGACAATTCTCCTGTGCTGTCTTTCCTGAAAAGGTAGGTCAACAAGTTTGTCTTAGGATGTAGACACAATTTTCAGCTTAACTTCAGCTTGCTGTGATGTTCCATGACCTAAATGTTAACACATCCAGTCAACATCCCAGATGAAAAAGATAAAGGCATAGTTCAGTGATGAGTTTGTAACCTCTTGGTTGTAAAGAAACAACGACCTCTGTGATGGAAATCCAATGGTGGAAATTCTTTTTCATATTCTTTGTTTTGTTTTGTTTTCTTTTTTTTTCTTTCTCTCTTTTCTTTCTTTCTTTTTGTTTTTCTCTTTTCTTTCTTTCTTTTTGTTTTTTTACTGTGCATAAGGAAATGAAAATGTCTTTGCAACATAAGCAACCAATTATAATCAATATAGGAAATTATAAAAATACAATTTGTGTTACTTAATTATCCGATATCAAACCAAGTGTCTTTTATTTGCTGCAAGGCAGTTTCATCATCTAAGGAATCTCCAAAAATGATTATTAGACCAATCCAACATTTGGTTTTAAACAACAACAAAAAATGCAACCCACCAATATTTTGTTAAAGATCATATTGATTGTATCCACTCCAAATTGTTTTGGCTCCAAAAAATGATATTTTGTGTTGACAACAGGTGCTAATCTTAATAAATCTGTCAAATCACTGGTGACCTCTGTACAGTGATTTCCCTGAGGTCTGAGGGTGTTGATTTTCTGATTGATGGCATGTTTAGCACTATCATGGCAAGGTGGGCAGGGGGGCGGGGGGAGTACATGAAACAATAATCTTATAATCTTTAAAGATAAATTCATTGTCTTAAGGGAATTATCTCTGGCTGTCAGGAATGATAATTTAGTGGGGACATGTTGTTCATAATTTCCCTTGTGAGGCAAGTTGACAACCACAGCTTTCCACCTTTTTCTACTCACACTGCTTGTAGGTATTTAGAGTGAACGGCTGCTGTCTGGTCTGATATTTTCTATGCTTTTTATTGGCTTTCTATACTTTCAAGAGAAGGAGAAGCTGCAGACAATTGTGTGTTCAATGCCACTTTTAACGTGGATGGTGAACTGACCAACTGCTGACCTGTCTTTCAATAGAAACCAATGAAAGTCATTATTAAGCTTCTTTAAAAAACGATTCTGAGAAGGATGATAGGAGGGTCAAACACAGCTGCTCTTTTCTTGCACACTATTTCTGAGACTTCACTATGAATAAGCTGACCTCTCTCGCTTTGAACGGGTGGCATTTTGAGCAGCACAGCAAAATCCTCTAAATGGATAACACCAGCACTGACACTTAATAAATTCTATTTCCTTCAATGAGTCTGGCACCCATGCTAACCATTGGCACCTGCACTGTTGTTCAGGTGGATTTTGACCACTACCCTTTGCCTTTATCCTACAACTGTCTGGTTCTAAGTTGAAACATATATTCAAACAAAATGAACCATTCATCCGATCTGACCTATTTGAATTCATTATTGTGACAAAATTAAAAGTTTGGATTTGAAAGTATTAGTTATCAAAATTTGTATTGTTTTTCACTTTGTCCATCTTTTTGTTATTCAAGACTTCATTAATTCGGCTCTTTGCTACTATTAACAATTTCTATAACACCTTTAGAGCACTATCCAGCTCCCATTGAAGTCAATGGCTAAACTCACATTGACTCGTATGGAGCTGGATCATGCTCTTAGGGTATTTTCAGACGTTACGAGATCACACTCAACCACAGTGAACCACGCTCAATCCCGTGGCGGGGCCAAAGAGCCCTGAACATCTGTTTGGCGGCCACCAGATGTTCACCACCGTCAATACCCACATGGGGTCAAAATCAACCACACTTCCGGACCTCCGGCCCAGACCATCTCCGAAAGCGTGGTCAAAGAGGTTCCTAACAGGAAACAATAAAAAGTAACATCTGGATGGCAATCACCAGCCAGAATCAATCAAAATGATTCCCAGCCGGGGACAAAGCACACAGCATCACTGCCAGGCAACCAGCAACAATACAGGCCACAGAAGAAGATTTAGAGGGCACACAGCAGCAGGGGGACGTGGCAAGATGGAGCGAAGTGGGAGGCAGAGGAGAGCGGTGGGTGAGAGAGCAAGAGAGGAGGAGGAGGAGGAGGTGGTCATGCTGCATATGCAGGAGGTGGAGGGAGGGCAGCAGCAGCAGCAGCAGCAGCATCCGGGACAGGCCGCACTGCTTGAGGGCCCCAAACGCCCACTCGACCACAGTCCTGCTGGCACACAGGCAGGTATTGTAGAGTGCCTCTGCCGGGGTCCGGGCGATCGGGTATACCTTCATCAGCCACCGAGTGAGGGGGTATACCGGGTCCCCCAGGATTCAGGGGGGCATCAGCAGCCCCTCAATCCGGGACATCCCCATGTCTGCAAAGTTCCCCCAGTACATCCGGGCATAGAAAGGGGAGATGGTCATGATCCGGGCATCATGACTGTGGCCGGAGTTGCCCATGAAGATGTCTATGAACCTCCCCCAGTGGTCCATGACCGCCTGCAGCTGCAGGGAGTGATACCCATGCCTGTTGACATACTCCGCGGCCTCTCCAGAGGAGGGGCGGAGGATCTCGATGTGGGTGTCGTCCATGGCGCCCATTCAGTTGGGGAAGCCCCCAGCCACAAAGCCGGCCATCACGGGCCCCTGATCCACCAGTTGGATTGCCCTGTCCATGACTACGCCCTCCACAGCCTCACAGACATCCCAGAGGATACAGGCCATGGTGCTCACCCGGACACCAAAGTGCTGGGAGACGGATCAGCAGGAGTCAGGTGTTGCCGGAGCCCAGACCCCGATGGCCAACTGCTGGACCATGGGGATGGGGTTCCTCATGGGGGTGTGCTGTAACTTCCAGAGATACTCACGCCCCAGTTGTTGGGGACAGAAAAATTCCAGCTCTCCTATATGCCTATATGCCAATGATGCAGTCTTGGTCTCGCGCTCATTGGTGGGCCTGAGACGTGCCATGGACCAATTTGGGGACTATTGTAGCAGGGAGGCCCTTTCCATAAACTATGACAAAACCAAAGTAATGGTAATGGGGAACTCTGGGCACTGAAGACTCCATCGTTGGTCTATAGGAAAAATAGGGATAGGCAAACAGATCACAGTTCGGGTTTGGCCGTTCGCTTCGACTGCGTTCGGTTCGTCCGTTCAGTTCGTCCGTTCGGTTCGGCTGTGCTTGGTTCATCCATTTGGTTCGTCTATTCGGTTAGTTCACCAGGTTTGGGTTCGGCCGTTCAGTTCGGCTGTTTGGTTCGGACGTTCTGCCGTTCGGGAAATATTATGGGTGGGGTTTTTTGTTTTTTATATGTTTTTTTGGATTTTTATTTGGTTTTATATGGTTTTCTTTTGTTTTTTATTTGGTTTTTTTGGTTTTATATGGTTTTTTTAATTTATTTTTTTATCTAATATTATATATATATATATATATATACACTAAATCTAACTGCTATTAACTATTCTAAATGCTATGAACTAAATGGATTATCTAATAAGTACACAGGCCTACTCCTACAAACACTAAAACTAAATCACTAACGCTATCTCTATCACTAAGCTAGCTCCTACAACTACTATCCCTAAGCTATCTCTCTATCTCTCTATATCTATATCTCTCTATCTCTCTCTATATGAGATGGGGGGGCAGGAATCACAAACACAAGGTTTCAGTTTAAGGTTTACGTTTCATTTCAGTACAAAACTGACATGAAACTTAAAGCAATCTAATAATCCTACTCAGCGCCTGCTGTTCAGGAACAGTGACTAGCTCAGAAGGTGTTGGGAAGGGTGGAGGCAGATAGTTTCATTTCTTGCAAGCCTCTCCACCCCTGGTGCCTGGAAGTCTGCTCCTCAGTAACTAGTACTACCCCTCCCAGTCACCTTACAGTGAACCTTTTTTTGCCACCCAAACGCGATCCGAACTGACCGAACTGTTCGGCCATTTCACCATTCGGTGTTCTGTTCTGTTTGGTATGTTCGTGTTCAGGTTCGTGTTCATGTTCGGTCATCCGAACAGGCCAAGTTCGGGCCGAACTCTGAACTTCCGAACTGTGTTCGCCCATTCCTAGAAAAAAACCAGTAGAACAGGTTACATCATACAAATACTTGGGAGTGATATTTGCACGTACCTGGAGGCTTCATTTTGAGGCAGCCAGGACTCAGGATAGATGCACTTCAGTGGCAATTATCAGCTTCTTTTTTGGCCCTGGTGGTAAACTGGTTTTGCCTGCTCTTCATCTATTTAGGGCCAAAGTCATTCCGCAGATTTTTTATGCTTTTCTGGCCTGGGGTATGGCTTATTTTGACAAGTTGGAAGTAGTTCAAAATAGATTTTTGTATTCAATCCTGGGAGTTCCCAGGGGTACCCCGCAGGCGATTTTAAGGGCTGAATCTTGTAGTCACACGCTCAGACAGACTGCTTTTCGTCAAATACTTAAATATTGGATAAGGTCTTTTTTGTTCTCGCTGCAGAACCAATCACTGCTTTCTTTAGTGGTTGCTCACGAGCTGGTAAATGATTGGGACTTAGCGGTGGAACTGGAAGTGCGGAAGTTGGGGTTCTCACATGAGTATTTATGGAGTGTAGGCTCTAAATTGGCAGAGACTCTCCTTATGAGGAGATTGGCGAACCAGGAACTGCAAAGGGAGGAATCCCTTTTACGAGCGCAAAGAGTGGTCCCTGAGTATTTTCCTCTGGATCCCTCTAGTGTTAAAGATTATTATTTATTTACTTGGCTTCATACCCCCAAAAGCCGGGCGTTTACGCTTTTTAGATGTGATTCCTTTTCAACACCCATTGTGGAGGGTCGGTATATAGGGATCCCAAGGGGGAATCGGTACTGGCCCCTATGTGTGCCTTGCGAACCAGACTCCCTCAGGGATGTCTTTTTCAGTGCCCGGCCTTGGCGGATTTGAGGGAGAAACTGTGGGATACTTTATACCCCTTCCTTAGCCCAGATCGCCTTAGGGGCTCCCTGCGGACTCTCCTTAGTCCCTTGGATTCTCATGTAACGAGGTCAGTAGCTCAATTTGGAACAGCTGTAATCTGAAGACGAAAAAATCTTTCTGCCTGCTAGATTGTTCAGATTTGCTCGGCCTAAGTGGACGATTTTGTTAAGGGCAGAATAAATGTGATTAATCCTAGACGGTGATGACCTTGGCCCGGATTCTGGTCGATTCTGGTCACGGTAAATGTTTATATTACTTAGGATGTTTTATGTTTTTGTAATCTATATTTTATTTTATTTGTATATATTCCCCTAGGTATTCTAGGGCCTTGAGATTGTAATAGCTTCGGCTTTGCAATAAAGTTTTACTTGACTTGGTTGTTACTCTAGCCAGGGCATGAGCAGCTCCGCGAAGCGCAGTAGGGTGAGCTTGTCCATCCTAAAGTGCGCCCTCCAGGCTGGCTTGTCCCACTAAGCCAGGACCCAGGACCACCACCCCTGTGCCCGCTCCGTGACCCATAGCCGCCGGACATAGCGAGCAGGGTGGCCAGGCACATGGTCTCCTTCCTCCATTGGAGGCGCCCGGCCACCTCGGGGATCACCACAGACCTGGTCCGGCTGCAGCTCATGGCCTGTAAGTCCACCCTGGATACCCGCTGCACCCTGAGCTGGACCAGGGATTGCCTGCGGGCTTGGTGAGCCCTGTGGTCCCCTGCAACACTCCAGGTTGTGGTAACCCATAGCCGGGCACCCAGGTGCACCTCAGCGGTCTGGATGCGTAGCTGATCGGTGTGGGCATGGTACCACTTGGCACAGAGCGCAAGAAGTATCCTGCATGCACCCAACCTGTCCCACTCCATAGTGAAGTGAGTCCTGGGGAGTTTGCAACATCGTGTCCTTACCAGCCTGATTAGCATGTCAGCTGTCCTGTCTGTGTGCTTGGTTCCTTGCCCTGGCCGTTTACTACTTTGGCTGTGTTCATGGGGCCCGTGGGTACCTGCGCTCCTGTGGGGAAGTGTATCACCAGCTGTTGGAGCTGGGTCAGCTTCCAAGGCCCCCTGCTGCTGACTGCTGCGTGTCTGAGCCTACCGCGGCGGAGATGGTGGCACTGTTGGGTGTGTCGTCCCGTTCCAATGTTGAGCTGGGTCTCTCCATGCAGGATCCCTTCAAGACTTACTACCTGATTGCCCACCACATGTCTGTGGAGGGGTACCACCAGGGCATGCTTCATTTTCCCCACCTCATTCACCAGGCGGGGCACCCAGCCCCTGGTCCCTTCATGGCCCCCAGCAGCTGGATGTGAGTCCCCCTGTGCCTCTCAGACATCTGTTCCTGGCCCCCATTCAGGCTCCCAGCTCCACCCTGCCACCATGGCCCGCTGCCTGCTCCCTCCTTGCTGTCCCAGCCATGCTGCTGTGCTGCCTGCTTCCTGGGGTGTCTCTGGGCCTGCCTGTGACTCCCAGCCACCTCCCCCCATCTGCCTCTGTCCCCGCTGTTCACCTCCATGGCTGCCATCTTCCTTGTCATCCTCTGGTGCCCTGACTGCCCCCCCGACTCCCCAGGGTGCTGCTGATCATCCTCATTCGCCTGTGCCCCCTTCTGCACCCTGACCCCCCTTTCCTGGGTGCCCGTGTGATCTCGGAGTTCTGGGGCTCCTGGACTGGCCCTCCCTGACTTCTCCTTGGTGTGTGTGTGCGTGTGAGACTTTGGACCTGCTTCACTGCCCTGGACCTCCTGTCTCCCCTGCATGGCCCCCTCGCTGGCGCTTGTGTTCCAAGTGTGCCTCCTGGACTGTTCCTGGCCCACTCCGTGTTCCGTGTGTGCTCCTGCTGTGCCTGTACCTGGACTGCCTTGGGTTCCCCCCATACTGGGACTGCCTGTGTTGCTGTGGGGGTGCCCGTGTGGGCTGTTCTGTATTGGGGGTTCTGATTGCTGTTGCTGTGTCCCGCTGTGCCGTTTCCCCTCCTCTTCCCTGTCCCTCCCTCCCCTCCCCCCCTTGCCGGTTGTGCCTCGTGTGTTGTCTCTCCCGCTGTGTCTCCCCCCCCTTTCCTGTCTGGGCATGTGTGTTTGTGCTGTGTGTTCCACAGTGCCCTCGTTGTCTGTGTACCTGTTGTGTGTGGTGCCTGGGCAGCTCTTCTCCCTCTCCCCCCTCCCTTCCCATTTCCCTTGTGTGGGCATTCCCTTGTGTCCCTTTTGGCTTCGTTTGCCCTCAGGCGGCCATGTCTGTGTCCCACCCCTCCCCGGCTCATTCTGGGTGTTTTGACCACGGCCGGGAATTGGTGTCACGTCTGTTGTGCTGTCCCAAGCCGTGATCTGGTGGCCCGCTTCCCTGCTGTGGTCCCACTCCCGTCACATCTGTTCGGGGCCTTTATTGGCCATGGGGGGTGGTTGTTTGGTTCACCACCACTGGGAATCCACTGTGGTGACTCCAGAACGTGTAACGTCTGAAATCACTCTTAGTGATCAAAGTGCTTTAGAACCCTTATCTAGTTCACCCTCACAACTTTGTGAGGTAGATAATTATTATTTTCATTTTACAGATGGGGAGCTTAGGCTGAAAGATATTGACTTGTCCAAGGCCATCCAATGAGTTGATGTCTAAGGTTGGAGATGAACCCTGGGGCGTCTCGTGTCCAAATTCCACACTTTACTCACTAGGCTTTGTTGGTTTTGGTTATTGGACACTTTGATTTCTTTATTCTCTTCATTATTCAGCATTTTGTTCTTCAGTATTTTATATTTTCTGTGGTATTATTAGGCAGGGATTTAAAAAATATATATATATGAATTTGATTGACTGATCTGTGTGACATATGGAGATAGGACTCCAGGGGAATTTCAGTTTTGAATTTTTGTGTGTGTTTCATTTGTGTATGAATTTTGCATCTCGTTTTAGTTTCTGATTTTTTTGTTTTGGATCTCTTTCTACCAATAAAGTAAATGGGAATAAGCTGCAATGAAAAACAAATGAAACCACCCCAGCGCAGTGCAAAAAACCCTGAAATAAAGTCAATGTAAAAGGACCAAAATGCCTGAACTGAAACACACCCACACACCCACACATGTTGCATTAATCCAAAATGGCCATTTGGGGGCAATTTCAGTTCTATCTGAAACCAAATTACCATTCTTAGTGACATATGAAGAAAAAGTCACAAAAGCACATAACAAAATGAACAAATAACTAAGGTCCAGATGAACAAACGGAATAAAATGTTGCATATAATGAACTGATAGATACTGAAGTGACAAATTTCACAACAGTTGCAATCATAAAAATAGATATTCATTTCTGAAAATAATTATCTGATCTTTTTCTTGTGAAATTAAAATGACAAATTCCTTTCAGCTCTAGTTTGGAGACTCTAGCCCCAATCACTCTCAAAACAGTTTGGGACCACAAGTGAGTTGATACCATCTATGGATAGGTTCACAATCCCAACTGTTACTGACCTGCATTGTGGGTCTTTGATAATTGGGTGAAAACAGACATGACACTGGGTGTTTTCAGACGTTACGGGGCCACTTGGCCCCATACTGAAAACAACCCATTCATTCCCTGCCGGGGTCACCCCATCACGCCATATCAGACGTGCTGGGGGATCCTGGGGGGGAATCTGGGAGGGGGCGGGGCCGTGCGGTGCAACGTGCGGCCGCACGGCCCCGCCCTCTCCACGCACCCCGCCGCCCGCCCTCCGGCAAAATAGTAGTCAAAATACATGAATTACTTATTGAAAAACTATATTAACACACTATTCCTCTAGTTTGTCAAGTCAAGCACTTGGGAGTTAGGAAATGCCAGATTTGCTGTTGCCCATGCAACCTTAATTAAACTATCTAGTATGTCCAACATGCACAATGAATAAGGAAGAGAACAAAGAGCATCTCTTTATGTACTTAACAAGAGCATCATAATGCATATGCACAAGATGGCTGGATTGGTTGTCAGGCAATAATAAATGTAGCATTTTCTAACATTTTCAGGGGCTTGATGTGGCAACCTAAGTAATTATCTGTTAATGGCAATTTTAATGCATAATTTTCTAGGAGATATAAAGGATAAAGGTGTGGTGGTGGGGACCATGGTATGTATTTTTTAAAATTGTCCCATCATGCAACACCAGCTCTGAACCCTAATCTTCATTACAGCATAGATTTCTACTACTTAACTAACTTTATCTGGAAGCAAGAGACAAAATATTTACTTTTTTTAGGCTCTTATTTCAGAGAGGGAAGCCATCCTGGATCTCTCTTCTGCACTCTAGGATGTCCTATGCTGCCGTTCAAGAAATCGGGAACTGTAGCCCGCATTGGTGAAACCTGACTCATCTGCTCCTACAGACTTTGGGGCATGTTCAGATGGACAAACTATCCAGGGATAATTAGAAAACAATCCAGTGCTTATTATCCAGGGATTACAAAGCGTACCTGTTTACATGGACATTTCTATTCCAGGATAACTTAATTCCAGGATAGTCCATCTGAACAGATCATTGCTGTTATCCTGGGATTAGAGTCTTTGTGATTGTGCTTTTTGTCCATGCTCAGTGCACTGATTTCTGGGACTGAAGAAAATCTGATTTTCTTCATTTCTCTGATTTCTGAGTTGAAAAAAATAGAAACACATCCCTTAGTTCTGCAGGTATTCTTGATGCTCCACAATGCATTGTAAAATGATGATGGTGGTAATAAGATCGCCCCTGTCACCCGCCGCCACTCCCGCTGCCTCTCAGCAGCCCGGCAGGCGCACTTGCTGGCCGGGAACCCCGACCCCCGCAGCAAACAACATACCCCAGCCCACGAGATGGGCGTGCCTCTGCTCCCAAGAGCCCCGGAAGACAATCACATGGGGCCTGCTAGCCCGGGTGCATCAGAGCCTCCCTGCAGCGGCATGGAGCCACGCCCCCTGCTGAGATGTTCGACGCACCTCCAAGCACGCTCAGGGGGCGGGGCCTCCCCTTTATGAACCAGCAGCTCAAAGGGAACAACGCTGGTTAACAGAGCTGCATGCCTGGAAGGACTGGCCCCCGTGTGCAAGCTAAGTGGTTCCGTGTGTTGGTGATTTTGTGGCGTGACTCCTCCCTGCTCACCTTCCCCATTGTTCCTCTCCCCCGCATTCCCCATTATATCCGTATTGCATTTTGAGACTGTGTTTGAGTGAAGACTTCCCTACTGCTTATCCTTAGGAAGCCTGTGTGGGTTGGGTGAGCCTGCGGGCGGTGTGTACCTCCTTGCCCCTCCTGGGTCCTCCGCTCCCCGTTCCCCCCCTGGTATGTGGAAGCCCCGTTCTCCTTTCCCCCTTCCTGTGGGTTCCCCCTCCTATCATCCCTTGCACCATCCTCCACTGGTCTTCCAGCCCTTCTTCCCCAGGGTATGCTTGTAAGTGTGTGTGGGTCCCCCATCCCTTGCACTCTGAGCCCTATGATGATAGGGGCCTAACTTCCTGGTGCACCTGCACGTGAAAGGGCCCACACACTATCCTGACGGGCATTTTTCCCACCACTTCGACATTCAGAGCCTCCCCGTGTGATTCTGGTCTCCGTAGTGATTCCCCTGCTGTACCTTCCTTCCCCTTCCTCCCCCTCCCACTGACAGCCCCACAGTCATGTGCTCCTAGATACCACACAGGCAGAAAATTCCTAGAGAGGCTGTCCAGTCTTGCCATTGGTCTCTGTGGTGCTAATCACTGGATAGTCGTTCAGACAGACATAATATCGGGATAGTTTAATATCCAGATCGTATAAAACCTACAAAGTTATAACAACCTGATATTTTTGTTATTCTGGGCTAATAATCACTGTTGACAGCATTTAGATGGACATTACATCCCAGGATTAACACTGTTATCCCAGGATAAGCGTCCATCTGAAAACACCTGTGGAGTGTGAGGTCCAATGATAGAACTGAGTGATAGAGTGAAAATTGCCTGAAAATGGTTGTTTCTGATCTGAAATTTCAGATTTATTTCTGGTTCCGGTGTTTTGGTTCTTTTACATTGAATTTGTTTCGGGTTTTTTTACGTTGCACTGGTTTCATGTTTTCTTTTTCTTCACTGTGGCTTATTCCCATTGACTTCAATGGTAGAAAAAGATCCAAAACTGAAAAATCTGTAACCAAAACAAGATCCGAAATTCATATAGAACTGAAACCGAAAAAAACTGAAACTGAAATTCTCCCTGGCGTCCCATCCCTGGTAAACTCCCCTTAAAAAACTTCTGCCCTTACACCAAAAAACCACCCACCCCAAACCCAAGCCCAACCTGTCAAATGCCTTTGGGGCCTTTTGGGTGGGGGGGGGGAGGGAGGGTGGGTTAGGGTTTTGTTTATCTCCCCTACCTTGTTTATTGTTTTAATGTTCAAGTTGTATCCCGGGGCCCTGTTTTAAAACATTTAACTTGTTTGATTATTTTAAATTGTTTTATACTTGTTTTATATCTGTTTTTATTATTGTTGGAAGCCGCCCCGAGCTGTTGTCAGGAGGGGCGGGGTACAAATGTAAGAAATAAAATAAATAAAATAAATAAATATTTGACAAAGAGAAAGGTTTTATGCTGCCTCCAGAACATACTCAGTCTCAGGCTCTGATGGACCTCAGGGAGGAAGGGAGTTCCATAGTACTAAGGTAGAAACTGAGAATGCCTCTCTGCGGGTCCTTGTTGTACAGAGAAGATTGGCAGGTGGTACCTGCGAGAGAGAGCTCCTGGCTGACCACAGGGGTCACAGTGGAGCATGGAAGGAAAGGCGATCTTTCAGATATGTGGGGCCTAGGTTAGTTAGGGTTCTAAAGGTCAGGCACATTTACTTATGCCTGAGAAGCTATAGAAAGTCAGTGTGAACTATAAAGCACAGGTGTAATGTGTTCAAGGTGACCCACACCTGAAAGGAACTGGTCCACTGCTTTCTGCACCAGCTGCATTTCCAAATAGTCATCAAGGGCAGCCCCACATAGAGTGCATTACAGTAATCTAGCATTGAGGTAATGAAAGCATGGGTGGTGGTGACTAGGTCTGAATCAGAAAGAAAGGACCACAACCTACTCAGCTGCTGGAGTTAACAAAAAAGCATTCCTGGTCACTGCTGCAGCCTGACAATCCAAGCACAGCAAGGGGCCCAGAAGCACTCCAAGGCTGTAGACCTGCATAACTAGAAGGGTCTGGACCCCCTCAATCACAGGGTTCCCAATCCCCTCAAAGTCACGGGGTCAGCCAATGATCAGGCCAGCCATCATCACTTCTTTCTTGAATTGATTAATTTTCAATCAGGTCACCCTCATCCAGTCCCCAACATCAGTCCGGCATTGAGTAATAAGAGAGACTGAAAGACCTGGGTCAGATGAAAAAGAGAGTCCGAGCTGGGTGTCATCAGCATACTGATAGCACCTCACTCCAAACCTCTGAATGAGGCCTCAAATCACATTGAACAAGAGGGAAGACAGGATGAAACCCTGTGAGAAACCACAGGGAGGCCCTGAGGGGAAGATGAGCAATCTCCCATCACTACCTCTGGGAACTCTCCTAATGGGAATGAAAGGAACCAAGTGAGAACAGTCCTGCAAACCCCTGCCCACAGTTGTGTCAACAACACCTCATGATCAACTGTATCAAAGGCCGCTGAAAGATCAAACAATATTAACAGGGCACAATTCCATTTGTCAGTCTCCAGGCATAGATCATCAAGTAATAGCATTGCACAACAGCTTATCTCTTTGTGTACATAAAAAAAAAATAGCATGTATGACAGCTTATCTCCTCACGTAAAGCCAAAACCTACCACAGTAAATCCTCTGCATGTAAACAAAATCTTACATAACACAACAGAACGTTACAGATAAACATAGGCAGAGACTTACATTTCTGACTCTCTCCATTTGATTAAATGGGAACTTCAAAACTACACAGTAGATTTTCAAAAACTAAATGTAGGGGGAGAAAGCTAAAAGTCACAATTGAATTTTTCAGCACCCCTCATGATCACTCTGTGAAGAGCTCCTGGCAGGGCTGTAGGTGGGACATGGGAGGTTACCAGCTGCGGACATGTCTGCTGGCATGAATGGACAGCACAGTTCATACAAGCAGGGGATGTGTGGGCACCTGACCCTGTTCACTTGTCTTCCCCTGCATGGCACACTCCTGAGTTTTCATGGCCATGAGTAGGTGCTGTGTAGTCATTTTTGTTATTACGATAACGGCAATTGTTGTTTTCGTTATCATTATTGAATCATGAAAATGACAATCAAGAATAACGAAAACAATAATGAAAATGACAGTGGGTATTTTCAGACGTGACGAGATCACAGTGAACCACAGTGAATATCCACCTGTGGTCACTGTGCTCTACACGTCTGTTCAGCGGCCGCCAGATGTTCGCCACACTGAATACCCACATGGGGTCAATTTCAACCATGCTTCCCAGGCTCCTGGCGCAAGAATCCGCTGAAGCGTGGTGAAAGTGATTACAGGCGGGCATCAATAAAAAGTAACGTCTGGCCGGCTATCACGGCCCGGAATCCCCAGAGGGATTCCGGACCGTGGCGAACTCGGCCAGACGCTGCAGTAGCATTGGCCTCACTGCCCATCTGCCTCCCCGTAGGGCGGGCGGTGAGGGAGTATGGAGGGGGTGGGGTCGTGGGGCCGCATGTTGCGCCGCGCGGCCCCATCCCCTCCCTGATTCCCTGCTGGGATCCCTGGCACGTCTGTTTGCCGTGCCTGGGTGATCCCGGTGGGGAATCTCTGGGTTGTTTTCGGGACGGGCCGAAGCCGCCCTGTCATGTCTGAAAACACCCAGTGTCATTATCATTGTTGTTATTATTAGTGACACAGTTGCAGTTTTGTTTTGGATGAAAATGGAGAGGGCAGGAGGGAGCAGACATCCTGGAGTCCTAAAGAGGCTTTAACTCTTGAACTGTGCCTGTGTTGGGAGGGGCGAGCAGCTCAGCAGTATCTGATGGATGTATCACTGGCCAATGAGCAGCACAAGCAGGGTCCAGCAGTCTTATGGCACTCTGTGATTGCTCAATGCCTGATGCCTCCCCCAACCAGCCAGTGAGGCTCTGGGGGAGGGCCCTGCAATCCTTTATAATGGGAGGACCATTTTTTCCTCTGTTTTGTGAGAGCTCTCTGCTTCTCAGGTTGCATTTTACAGAACTGATGCTTGCACACAAAAGATCCTCTCTAGCCTTCATTGTATTACCACCAATTCCTTTCCTTCCTCATATACCCTACCTTTTACCTTCTCCCTTTCCCTGCCCTTCTCTCCCCCTGTACATCTATACTGTAGATAGATAGATAGATAGATAGATAGATAGATAGATATTAGTTATGTACATATAGAGAGATATTATTATTATTATTATTATTATTATTATTATTATTATTATTATTATTATTATTAATAACAAACATTTATATAGCGCCTACAGTGTACCTGGCACTTTACAAAGTAATAAAATAGACACGGTCCCTGCCCTTGGGCTTACAATCTGAGAGACAGGAGCTGGGGGAGAGACTTAGGAAGGGGAACAGAGGGAGAGACAAGGGGTCTAACATTCATGAAGATGCGAGGTCTCAAGTGCACGT
>QEPC01010173.1:381421-393754 GCA_003113815.1 Sphenodon punctatus
GCCCTCCTCTGCTGACTGCTGCTACCAACCTCTTTGTAACCAAGCCAAGCATACGCACCTGAGACTTCGCATCCGCTTGAATGTTTGTTTGTCTTCTCCCCTGTCTCTCCCACTGTCCCCTCTCCCTGTCTCCCCCCCTTTGTCTTTTAGATTGTAAGCCACCGGCAGGGACCGTGTCTAATTCTATGTTCTGTACAGCACCAGGTCATACAACTGGCGCTATATAAATGTTTATTATAATAATAATAATAATAATAATAATAATAATAATAATAATAATCACCCTCTCTGAAACAGTAACACATAAACCCCTACATAATATCATGCATTCATGGTGATGTGTCTAGTCCTTCCCAGACCAATACCCATTCTTCCACACCAAGTGGATGGAGGGTGCTGCTGCCTACTCGCCTCTTTCCCTTTCTCCCACATACAACACCACCACCTGCCGTAGTGATTGTCTGCAAGTTGAGACTATGACTACTACTGCTGTTGAAAGAACCCCCCTCTCTCTCTGATAGACCATGAAATAAGAGATGTGCAAATCCTGCCCTTCCTTGGGTGCTGCTGTCTGCAAGTTGACAACCCTGGCATGTTTCTGAGTGCTGCTGCTTGTGCCTGACTACCTGCTGTTGCCCACCCACCTGCCAGCATGTCCACCCGCCAGTCTGTGCTTCTCTGCCACCCGCTGGTGTCCACTGCTGCTGCTGCTGAAAGCACCTCTCTCCTTCTCTCTGGCAGACCATGAAATAAGACATGTGCAAATCCTGTTCCTCCGCTGCCACCTGCTAATACCTGGGTCTCTGCTTGTGCCTGACTGCCCACCCACCCGGACACCAGCAAGCTCACTCTAAAGGATAGTAATCTTCTTGTCCTCAAAGTTATATGGAACAAAGTTATATCGAACAATAAATAAAAACAAATTCTACAAACCTGGCAGTGGCACCTCCTCTGCAATCCTCCAACTCCGCACTCCCCCGCCTGGACGGGGACTTGTCCCAGGCCCGCTGTGAGGAGTTTGTCATCTACTTCGCAGACAAGATCGCTCAGATTCAGAGCAACTTTGACACTGAATTAGGGGCAGTAGGGGGGGAGCGCGAGGTGATGGAGACCCCGTCCAGTCCAGCTTTGTGAGGGGAGTTTCAGGAAGTGATGCCGGCCGATGCTGCAGATGTCTTGGGGTCTGTGAGGGCCACTTGTTATGAACTCGATCCATGCCTGTCCTGGTTGGTGAAAGCCTCCAGGGAGACGTTGGGGATGGTGCTGGCAAGGGTAGTGAACGCATCCAAGCAGCAGGGGAGGCTGTGGTGCACCCCCTGCTGAAGAAACCATCTTTGGACATGGCTGTGCTCACCAGTTACTGTCCTGTCTCTAAACTTCCCTTTTTAGGGAAGGTTATTGAGCGGGCAGTGGCACTCCAGCTCCAGGTGCATCTAAATAGCATCGGTTTCCTGTACCCGTTCCAATCTGGGTTCCGCCCCAGCTATGGCACTGAGACAGTGTTGGTGGCCTTGGTCAATGACCTCCACTGGGAGATGGACACAGGATGTTCAACATTTCTCATCCTGCTAGATCTCTTGGCTGCTTTTGATACCGTGGACCATGGGCTGCTGTTGAGACAGCTGCGTGACCTGGGGGTTCTGGATGGGACTGTTTCTGAATGATTCCATTCATTCCTCTCAAGGAGAAGGCAGTGGGTGGTGCTGGGGGATGAGACTTCTTGCCCCCGCGCCTTATAATGTGGCGTTCCGCAGGGCTCTATTCTGTCTCCATTATTCTTTAATGTATATATGCAGCCCTAGGGGGAGGTTGTGAGAGGGTTCGGGGTGCATTTTCACCAATATGCTGATGATACTTAGCTGTACTTCTCATTTTCAACTGACCCAGACCCTGATGTCTCATTGCTATCCCAGTGTTTGGAGGCCATGGCGGAATGGATGTGGAAGAGCAGACTGAAGCTCAACCCCGATAAGACAGAGGTGATGTTGGTGGGGAGAGCGAGGGAGGTAGTGGCCCCCCTAATTGGGGGGATTCACCCTCCTATAGCTCAGCATGTCCAGAGTCTGGGGGATGATATTGGACATGGGTCTCTGCCTGGAGCGGCAGGTGGAGACAGTCGCGAAGGATGCTTTCCGCCAATTGTATCTGGTGCGGAGGCTGCATCTGTTCATCTCCGGCCCAGAGCTGGCCTCCCTCATTCATGCCTTCATCACCTCGAGGCTGGACTACTGCAATGCGCTCTACTTGGGACTTCTCTTGTTCCTGGTTTGGAGACTGCAGCTAGTGCAGAATGCGGCAGCCCATCTCCTTTCGGGGACGGGTCATCGGGAGCACATTACACCTGTGCTCCAGACTCTGCACTAGTTGCCAAGAGCGTGCTGAGCTAGGTTCAGGGTTTTGGTGTTGATCTATAAGGCCCTTCATGGTCGGCCCCTCATACCTCAGGGACCACCTCGCCCTCCATGCCCCAGAGCGGCTCCTTCAGTCTTCCGGGGATGCCTTCCTGGATGTCCCCAACATTAAGCGGGGGGCCACAATGGAGAGGGCATTCTCGGTGGCCGCGCTGCACCTTTGGAACTCCCTTCCTGAGGAAGCTCGCCTGACCCCAAGCCTGTTGACATTTTGGTGAAGTTGTAAAACCTGACTGTTTTCCCAGGCCTTTGGGGAGAGGGGGAGGGGGGTTAGTGGGTTTTTATCTCCCCTACCCTATTTATTGTTTTAATGCTTCCCAGGCCCTGTTTTAATACCTTATATTGTATTTTTGATGTGTTTTAAATTGTTTTATATGTATTTTATATGTACTTTTATGTTGGAAGCCACCCCAAGCTGTTCTCAGGAGGGGCGGGGTAGAAATCTAGAAAATAAATAAATAAATAAATAAATAAAATAAAATAAACTCTGGTGAGGAGCCCACCTCCACCACCCATGAGATGGTCCAGCCTGGGCCTCCATGATTGATTCCTCCTCCACCTCCACCTTGACCTTCCTCCTCAGATTCTTCTTCCAACCAGTGCTGCTTCCTTCACCTTCCATCCTCAGATTCCTTGCACAGACACACACAACCCCCACTCACACAGCTATCCACAACAGAGAAAACACACACAACTTCACAACGAAACAGCCACACAGAGATACCACACAGTCGATCGAACTACTGTTTCCAGTTTTTGGTCTCATGAGATCACGATACCAAATATCAATATCGATAACAAAAACTTTACCAAAACCATATCGATAAAGGCAATAAAGAGAACGACATTGTCATTATAACGATAATGATAAAACAACACATTTTAATAATGACAATAACAAAAAAAATGACATGGTGCCCTGGTGCACATCCCTAGTGCTGTGTGGGTCACAGGAGTGCATATCCCTCCCTGTGGTAGCATCTCATTTAAAAACATCCATCAAGGGAGGTTCTGGAGGGAGAACTGGAGAAAGCTGACTAATTGCAAGAGAAGACTAATTAGGAAAGAGACTAGGACAGGGCAGGCAAAGTTTCCTAATCCTGAGAGCTATATCTATTTCCCAGAATGGGGCCAAGCCACAATTTCCCCCCTTCTGGACTAGGCCAAGATGGCTGGAACTTGTGCAGGAGATGAAAATTTCAGCCAGACAGCCTGAGGAGGAAGGGGGCCAGGCTACTTTGAGATTCTGAACCCTTTACAAACGAGGGGGAAATTATTGGAGGAGAAAAAACTGCTCCATCAAGGAGCTGAGCAGGTAAAGATAAGATATGTAGTTGACAATGAAGCTTGGTAGAAACTAGAAAGCAAGGACCGTGAGGTTTTTAGCTTCTAATGAGGAAAGTTCAAGTGCCCTTAACCTTAAGGGAGAATCATTCTAGTGGAAAAGGAAAACAGATCATATACAAGGAAAGATAAATTAAGAACAAGACCTCAGAAGAGCTGAACCAAAAACCTTCCCTTTGTGGTTATTTTTGAGCCTGAAGCAGAGCTATTAGGAAGAGACAGCATGAGCTGTAACACAACCTGAATTGGTGTCTGGCTGGAGTGAGTTGCTAGAGCAAGAGAGATGGGGGAGCTCTCCATGGAAGACAACAGAGGCTCAAAGGTCAGACAAGCCTATCAATGTTTGAGAACTCACCTCACTTGGAGCTTTTCCCTTCAGTTATTTTTGGCAAAAAGTCCCAACTAAAGTTCACTCCAAGTCACAAAGTAGGCCTGACACACACACAGAGAAGTAAGACAATCCTTTAGAGAGCTGCAGTAAATCACACCCCCAGGCTGAGGAGCAAGATTCCTTTGAATCCTTGAGCAGCATGTTGGACACTAGAGTAAACTTTAGGCAGCCCTACTGACACAGGGCTGTGTGTAATTTAATTTGCCAAACTATATAAAATAAAGTCTTAAAATGACATTATTGCCTGTGTACAGCCCATGAATGCAAAGTCATTAACTTTTGAATAGGCAGTATGAGGGGGCACAAGAGCTAAAAGTAAAAGTTTCTGTTTGGGGGTTCTTTTAAATGAGACTTTTTGAAAGAGTGCTAAGAGAGATGGGGGATTATTTATTTATTTAGATTTATATCCTACCCTATCCCAAGGGCTGAGAGTGGGTAACAACAAGGTTACACATAAAGACTATGTATAAAAAGGGGGAAAGTGGTGAGTCAGCAGAGCAAGGTTTAGCAAAACAGAAGGGTGGAATGACTTGTAAGGGTCATGAGGCAAGAGGCATCTGGGATATAGCCTGTCTTAGAGATGATGGGGTTCAGGGCCAGAGCTAGGAAACAGCAGAGAAGGCAAGGCTGTGGGCAAGGGAAAAACAAGACCAACAGGGGGACAAAAGATCAAGAGACACAGAAGACAAGGTACAACTAAAGGGCAGCAAGGACAAGGATCAAGAGGGGAGCAAGACAAGGACTAAGAGCAGGACTTAGAACTGGGAGGGTGCAGGACAGGAACAAGAGCAAGACAAGGCAAGAAAGCACAATGTGGGGGCCAGTTTTCCCAAGGAAGACAAGTAAATGGTAGAGTGCCCCAGGGCTTTGTACTGGGGCTGGTGTTGTTTAATATATTTTTAATATATTAATTAATGATCTTGAAAAGTGAATAAAAAGTGAGGTGATAAAATCTGTAGATAACACAAAGGGTAATTTCAGACGTGCCCTGGACACGTCCAACCACCCACCGGGATCCGTTTCGGATCCCGGTCAGGAATCAGTCCAGCCATCCTTTAGATGTGCCAGCTGTTTCCTACAGGGGATCGGGGAGGGGGAGGGGCTTCGTGGCACGACGTGTGGCCACACAGCCCTGCTCCCCGCGCTCCCCTGGCCAGCCGCCCTCCGGGAGATGGGCCGCTGTGCCAATCTAGCCACTGCGCCTGATTCCGCATTGGGGTCAGGGCCACAGTCCAGGATCAGCGGAGGTAACAGATGTTACTTTGCACCGATTCCGGACCGTGGTCCAGCTAACCACGGTTCTGGACCTCCAGGCGGCTGGAGGTCCAGAATCGCAGTCAATGTGTTTTCCACTGGGTGTTCACTGTGTTGAACATCTGGAAGAACACACTACAGACGTTACGGTACCGTGGGGGTCAACCACAGGGGGTTCACTGTGGTTGACCGTGGTCTTGTAATGGTTGAAATTACCCAAAGTTATCCAAGGCAAATGAGTCTATCAAGACAAAACTTCTTGATGCTTCCCTTATATAACATCTTACCGCTGGGAGCTGGGAGTGGACAACAAACCCGAGCAGATTGAGTGTGAGGAATTGCAGGAGAATCTTGTGAGACTGGGTAACTGGGCATCTAAATGGCAGATGAAATTCACAGTTGACAAGTGCAATGTGATGCATATAGGGAAAAATAATCCAAACTATGTGGGTGAACTCACACATAACATAAAATCTGAGTTTGTGTGTTTTAAAATCCAATTTCCAATCCCCACTTTTGTCCCGAATACCGTGTATGCACACACATAGTAATTGGGGTTTGGTAATACTTTGCATAATCCAGGATTGGGACACTTATCCAGATGCTATTCCATTGTGCAAAGCATGATTTGACACCCCACCCCCATCCACACACTTCCTGTGTGTCATTTCCCATTAACTTGGTTTTTTCCCATTTTGATTTGCTTGGTTTGCTTTTATTTTCTATGATCCTCAGAGGATTAAGAAAACCAGGATCATGTGTACATGTAACATAAAATTGGATGTTATATTCTCCTCACTTTGGAGGATTGGATTAAAAGCGTAAGCCAAACCGTGGATAAACCAGGGACAAAAGTGGGGAGAAAGAGTGCAGCAATGCTCATACAAGTAACATCTAAATACAGGTCAAACATTTTACACTTTTGTCCCGAATACCGTGTATGCACACACATAGTAATTGGGGTTTGGTAAAATGCATACATTGTGGGTGAACTTGCACATAACATAAAATCTGATTTTAAATGTTTTAAATTGGGGTTTGGTAATACTTTGCATAATCCAGGATTGGGACACTTATCCAGATGCTATTCCATTGTGCAAAGCATGATTTGACACCCCACCCCCATCCACACACTTCCTGTGTGTCATTTCCCATTAACTTAGTTTTTTCCCATTTTGATTTGCTTGGTTTGCTTTTATTTTCTATGATCCCTCACAGTCTGGCTATGGCACTGTGACTCACTTGTGGCTTTGGTCAATGACCTCTGCCAAGAATTGGGTCAGGGTCGGTTGCCCCTGCTGATTTTGTTAGATCTGTAAGCTGCTTTTGACACTTCTTATTTATTTTTCTTATTTATTTACGGCCAGAACCAAATAAACTTTTTGCGGGGGACCGCAAGATGTTGGTGACTCGCTTGCAGGGCCATGCTGGACTATTCAAGATTGTTCTTGTATGGTTCTGCTCCTTCCTGGCCAGGAGAACTCAGCGGGTGGTGCTCAGGGAATGCTCGTTATCTCCCCAGGACCTCTCATGTGGAGTCCTGCAAGGTTGTATTCAGTCCCCTCTCCTGTTCAACGTGTATATACAGTCGCTGGGTGAGGTCATGAGATGGTTTGGTGTTCAGTGTCATCAATATGCTGGTGACACCCAACTCTACTTCTCTTTCATCCGACCCAGACCCGGAAGTCTCTGTGTTTACCTGGTGAATGGCGGCCGTGGGGGATTGGATGAGGGCAAGCCGACTGAAGCGGAATCCCAAAAAAGATGGAGGTAATGCTAGTGGTTAAGGTGGTGGGTGTGGCATCCCCTGTCATTGATTGAATTTGTCCCCCACTGGCACCCCAGGTTCAGAGTCTGGGAGTGCTCCTTGATTCCCAGCTCTGCCTGGATGTCCAGGTGGATGTTGTGGTGAGGAGCATGTTTTGACAGTTACATCTGGTGCGGTGGCTTGAACTCTGACCTGGCCACCATCATCCATGCTTTCATCACCTCAAGACTGGACTATTGTAACGCACTCTACATGGGGCTACTCATGTTGATGATTCGGAGGCTGCAGCTGGTGCAGAATGTAGCAGTCCATCTCCTGATAGGGATGGGTCACTGTGAGCACATTACACCAGTGCTCTATGCTCTGCACTGTCTGCCTATAGTCTTCCAGGCCCAATTCAAGGTGCTGGTGCTTACCTATAAAGCTCTATATGGCCTAGGCCCTACCTACCTGTGGGACTGCCTGACTCCCTGGGCTCTGGATTGGCCCCTGTAGCGTGCCAGGAGCATCCTTCTTGGAGTCCTACAGGTATCCCAGGGGGTGAGTATGGATAGGGCGTTTTTGATGGCTGCACCTAGGCTGTGGAACTCCCTGCCAATGGAGGCCCAGGTGGCCCCGAACCTCTCCTCCTTTTGTCAACAATGAAAGACCTGGCTGTTCCATCAGGCCTTTAGTGAGGTAGATGGGTGATGTGTGAGGGATTGTGGGTTAGGGTGGTGGGGTTTCTGTGTGTTTTCTTACTTTTCTTTTGATGTCCCCCATTGGGATTTTAGGTCTTATTACATTTTATTTTTAGTTCATATTTATTGCATATATATTACTATATTTTTCTATTTTATTTTTATGAATTTTTAGCCACCCCGAGCTGCTTTAAAACAGGGGTGGGATATAAATTATGTAAATAAAAATCAAATTAAAATAAATGGTACTAGAACTAGGGGACACTCCATGGGGTTAATCTGAAGCCCTGTGGATCCTGCACATGCACGTATGTGCGCAGTTTCCACAGGTCACAATGTCCCTGAAATAGAGAACTGCATGGTTTGTGCATGGCTGTATGTGCACGTGGCTGTGCATAGGATCTGCAGTGGTTGGGATTGGCCCCTATGAAACTAACTGGTGGTAGGTTTAAACAATGTAAAATTAAATTGTGGAATTTGTTGCCACAGGGTGTGGTCAAAGACAGTAGTATAGCTGGGCTTTAAAAAGGATTGAATTAATTCTTGGAGAGTAAGTCCATCAACAGCTATTAGCAAAGTAGGTTTAGGGGACATAACTTCTTACTGTTGGGAATGGACAACAAGGAATGGATTGCTCACTAGGACCTGATTGGCTACTTCTCCCAAGTGACTGAGATTGACTATTGTCAGAGACAGGATGCTTGGCTCAATGGACCACTGGTCTGACCCAGTATGGCCCATAAGAACGTATGTTATTATGGGGGCAAGTCTGGAATGAGACTAAAGGTTCAGAACTGTGAGAGACTGTGCAGGGTAAGTAGAAGAAATGAGACTGATGTTCCACCCAGATTCCTGTTGCTACCAGCATGCCTTTTATTGACTTTGGGTCACTCACCATGCCCTGAAAAGTTGTTAGGTGTGGTGACCTCCAGCCTACTAAGGCTGTAACCATAACTTGTTCTTTTGGACACTCACTTGTTTATGGAAGGGGTAAGTTCAGCCATTGCAGTTTTCCTAAATGTGAGTTTGATTCCCCCAAACTTCTGTTCCTTTTTTGGTTTTAGAGGTTTTGGGGTTTGCACACGCATGAGGGGGAGCAAGAACCCCTGGGGCTCCTGCCTATCAGCTGATAGGCTAGGGGTGAGGAGCCTCAGGGGCTTTTGTCTATCAGCTGTCAGACTGGGGAAGAAGTCAGCCTTTGAAATTTATAAACGCTGAGCACGCTTGTAAATTTTAAAGGGATTAACTGGGGGTCCCTCCTCCCTGCCTATCAACTGATAGGCTAGGAGGAAACCAGCCTTTGACATGTACGAGCACCAGCCATGTTTGTAAATTTCAAAGGGATTTATAAGATGCCAATGCTGGGCATGCTTGCCATTTCAAGAATGCTGTGAGATCTTGCAGTCCTTGCTAAAACACTAGGAGATCTCTCAATGACTGTGAGAATCTGGGGCATTCTCACAAGAAGCATTAGACTTCTATTTCAGCCCTAATTTTATCATTCCTGAGCCCATTCTATGGCCAGCCCTGATTGTAGCAACTCGTGTATCTCTGCAAGGCTAGACAGTTGGGGAACAAACAGGTTCTTAAAGAGGTATCCTTATAGCTATAAAAATGTTTGCATTTGTACAGATCTTTGATAGAAATGTTCAATGTGCTAATTATCATCACGCTGATTAAATGAGTATATAAACTTTGATAAAGACACTTACTGTGAAACTGTACAACACGTTCTGTCTTCAGAAAGCAGCCATTGGGACTGTTTTCAAACATGATGGTGGTTGGCTGTAGCACACTTTATATTTGCGCTCACCAGATGTTAGCATGGCCTGAATCCCAACCATGGTGGGTGCTAGCTAGCCCACGCTGTGACTGGGAGACAGCCCAAGACAGCCGCCACCATGGTCAGGATTCCTCTCTCTGACCAGGAGTAAAGCAGGCTTTCATGTTTGAAATCCTGCTTTACTCACTATGGTTTGGACTGGTGAGGGGGGCAGGTGCTATGGAGGCTGCCATTGGCCACCATGGCTGTCAGTAGGGTAGCTGGGCCGCTGGGTGCAGCATAGGGGCAGAGCCGGAAAGCACACGTCCGACCGGCTCCCCGCCCTCCCTGGAAGCCAGGCCCCTGTCACATTAGTTTGGGGGCCTGGCCAGATCCCATCCATGGTGTTGATGCCATTCCGGAACGGGTAAGTCCGTGGCAGTGCTTCGGTGCCATCACATTAGAAAGCACCTATTGATGAGCGCATTAGACACAACCATAGGCTTAAGGTTTTGCAGATTTTAGGGTGGGAGGTAATGGGGAAAATACAGTGAAAATGTATTCCTGATATATAATTCAGTATAAAAATATAATGTTGAGTTTTTCAAAACGGTTTAAGGTCCAGCACGTCTGGCACCCCTTAAAAATTAAGAGAAACTGACCATCCAAGAGAGGACAGCTTTAATGTGCTTTCTTATGGTGAATATTTTGAACACACAAGAAGAAAAATGCACTTTTCTACACCAAGATAGGGCCTTTATCATTAATTACAAAACTTTAGACATTAGAGATGGAAAAGGCTTAACAGACTGAGCTACCTACAAATGGAGGGAAATGGAAACTAATGGGAGTCATGTCATTAAATCAATTGTCATTATGTCAATTAAGTGCAAAAAAGCTTGTATTTTTCTGCATTAAATAGTTAGTATCCTTTTGTTATCTTAAAAAAAAAGTGCCATTAAAAAAAACTATTTTGCTACCTGACCCATTTTCAGTAGATTTACTTCCTGGCTTCCAGGAGCAGTCACACAGGATAATAAATACTAAATATATTGACTGGAGCTCCCAGACTTACCGACATGGAGAAAAATAACTTCTTTATATGGATTAATTTATCTGAATTATACAACATAAAAACTCATTATTTGCAAAACAAATGTTTGATATTTCTGGTTTATTGTAAACTTTCCTTTTATTACCTGGCATCAAGATGACAAAATTTAGACCATCTTTCTCTTTGTCTCGATTTTATGTTTTAAACAATTGACTGAGTTTGTCCTTACATTACGATTAATGAATGTTTTTTCCTTGGCTTTCTAAAGTATTTTCTGAGGAGTGGACACTTTCACATAGCTTTAATGAAAATAGTTCACAACGAGATCAGTAGAATGAGTTTCTGATTATAAGATTCTTGTATTTATTCAAGTACTCACTTTAATCAGTTTAATGCAGGTATCAGCATGGGATTGAAAATTTTAAAAATTGGAGGGGCTGAAATGCAGAAGTAAATTACACAGCCTCCTAACTTGTTTGATATACAGGCTATCCAAATGATCAAGCAATGCCACTGCAGTACCAGAAGCTGTTAAAATGATTCACTGCACCTAACTCTAGGAGACCAACTGATTATAGATATTAGCTGATATTCAACTTAACCATAAATGCTATCAAATTTAACAAGCCACAGAAAAATGTCATGACAGTCAGAGGCAAAGGGGCAGTTTATAGCTGGTAACTGCAGGTGCTTCATTCCTATAGTGCCAATGTTCTCATACCCACTGCCTAAGGCTCAACATGCCACAATCCATTTTCCAGCCCCACACAGAATTGAGAGGTATGCTGTTACGGCAGCAAATACATTTAAAACAACTGAAAGAATTCTGTATCATTGTCATGTGAAAAGAACCGTTTCTTAAATTTTAGTGCAGGTAGGTCTTTTTTTGTGAACTGCCGATGGCAAACTTTCAGTCTGTTTGGATTTTAATTTTGTAATGTTATGCTGAGAACTTAGTAATTAATGTCATACTCACAGTGAGCTCTATTTATCTCCCATTGATACATATACTGTACGCAAACAGAGGGTGCTCACTCTGAGTTAAATCTAGACTGACAGACCCATCATGAAGATAAACTAGACTAGCACCAGTTACAGCAGTATGCAAAAGTTTTCATATATATAATACTATACTACTACTACTACTACTACTACTACTACTACTAATAATAATAATAATAATAATAAATAAAGACACAGAAATTTAAACATCTAAAACCACCTAAAAACACCCGCCCCCCTCAAAACCTTTATCCCGACCTTCCCGATTCGCCTCCAAAGGCCTAGGAGAGCAGTCAGGTTTTTGCAGGCCCTGCAAAAGGCCATCAGACTTGGGGCCAGAAATTATATTATATTAGATAAGCAAAAAACCTACGGTTTTACAAACTTAGTTAAGGCAGATTCATACCAGGCAAACTTTAACAAACCTAGAAATTGTCTGTTAAGGCTCCCGCCTTACCTTGCACACCATGTAAGCAGTAAAGATGTTGTATGGCTTCGCATACTGTGCTCGCTTGCAATTTAGACTCCATGCACCCACACTTTGCCTTGGTCTTTCAGCTCCAATCCTCTTCCTTTGCAGGTTGGGGGCAACACTAAAGCTGAGCAGAATGCTATGTAAGTGTTTAATAAGAATTTGGGTACACGTTGACATTAAATGCATGGAAAG
>QEPC01010173.1:395740-407398 GCA_003113815.1 Sphenodon punctatus
GGCGGAACTGTAAGACCTGGCTGTTTGCCCAGGCCTTTGGGAGGGAGGGAGGGGGAGGGTAACTTTAATCCCCTGCCTATTTAGTTATTTATTGTTCCTAACCCTGTTTTGATGTTTTTATATTTATATTTATATTTTAACTGTTTTTAACTGTTTTTTATTGTTGTAAGCCGCCCCGAGCTGCAGTGCAGGAGGGGGCGGGATATAAGTTTGAAGAAATAAATAAATAAATAAATTATTGGTTTAAGTAGTTGCTTGATCTATATGACATTTATAATAAAGTTGAAGGTGAAATATACCTTGCTTCAGGCTCAGAATCAAAGAAGCTTAATTGACGTTTATGAACTTGAAGTTTATGAAGCACCATCCTTTGTCTCCAGACAACTTGAGCCAACAGGGCATATGAAAACTACCCAAACTCCATTTTATTAATTTCAATACATGCCCAACTTAGTTTTAATTAAACATTTGTATATAACTCTACCCAGCTTCACTGTGCTCTGGGAGGGCAGTGGAGATTAGTGGGTAAGAGGGATGGTTTTGAGCCATTAGTCAGCTGTTTCATTCTCCCCAACTGAAATGAAAGGATAGGGGGAAAGTAGAGGGTGAGGGCCAGCTCACGCACTCCTGCCCCCAGCTTCAGTGTTGCCCCCAACCTGCAAAGAGGAAGAGGCTTGGGGCTGAAAGACGAAGACAAGATATGGGTGCATGGAGCCTAAGTTGTAAGTGAGCACAATATGTGAGACTGTACAATGTTTTTACTGCTAACATTGCACAGAAGTTAAGGTGGGAGCCTTAACTTGCAATGTACATGCTTTTTACTGCATGATTGAATTTGCAAGAGCCTTAACTGTTCTAGTAAACAGTTTTGATTTACAGGCCTATGCTGTAGCTATGCGGGCAGCAAAAAAGGAGTTTTTTGCTACCCTCATAGCATCCGCTAAATCCCATCCAAAGAAACTTTTCCAGGTGGTGCAGGTGCTGGTCATTCCGGCTTCCCTCCACCTTAGAGTGGAGTCATCTACTGTTCGCTGTGACATGTTTGTAGATTATTTTGTGGATAAAATTGCTCGGATTCATCATGACTTCGATGCCACAATTAATACATATGGGGAACTGGAGTTTATGGAAGCCTCATCTTGTCTGGTTTTGTGGGATCAGTTTCAGTCGGTGACACCCGGCGATGTGGTTGATGTTCTTGGAGCTGTTAGGGCCACATCTTGTGAATTAGATCCTTGCCCATCCTTGCTGATTAAATCTTTCTGGGAGACAGCGGGACCGTTGCTGGCTGTGGTGGTCAACGCCTCCCTTCGGGAGGACAGAGTGCCATGCTCTCTCAAAGAGGTGGTGGTGTGGCCTCTGCTCAAGAAACCATCGCTTGACATTGACATCCTTGCCAGCTATCTTCCTTTCTCTAACCTTCCCTTTTTAGGTAGAACGGGTAGTGGCTCAGCAGCTGCAGGGACATCTTGACCACGTCAGTTATCTGGACCCTCTCAGTTGAGATTTTGTCTGGGGTATGGCACCAAGACTGTGCTTGTGGCTTTAGTGGAAGATCTGCACTGGGAAATGAACTGGGTCATTTGACCCTGTTAGTTCTTTAGACCTTTCGGCTGCATTTGATACAGTTGATCATGAGATGTTGGTGATGCACCTGCAGGACTGTGCAGGGGTGGGTGGGACTGTTCTTGAATGGTTCCACTCTTTCTTGACTGGTAGAATGCAGCGAGTGGTTCTTGGGGAGTTTTTTTCATCATACCGAGACCTCTCGTGTGGAGTCCCGCAGGACTCAGTTTTATCCCCTCTCCTGTTCAGTGTATACATGCAGCCACTCGGTGATGTGATCAGGAGATTCAGCATGTGGTGTCATCAATATGCTGATGACACCCAGCTGTATCTCTCTTTTTCAACAGACCCAGGCCCTGCAGTCTCGGTGCTTACTCGGTGTTTGACGGCTGTGGGGGACTGGATGAGGAATAACTGGCTGAAGCTGAATCCCGACAAGACGGAGGTGATGTTGGTGGGTAAGGCACTGGAGATGGTGGCCCCCATCATTGGCGGGGTCTGTCCTCCATTGGTATCCTAGGTACGGAGTCTGGGGGTGCTCCTCGACGCGCAGCTCCACCTCGATGTACGGGTGGAGGCTGTGGCGAGGAGTGCCTTTTGCCAATTACATCTGGTGAGATGGCTTTGGCCATTTGTTTCAGGCTCTGACCTGACCACCATCATCCATGCTTTCATCACTTATAGATTGGACTATTGTAATGGGTTCTACGTCGGGCTATCCATGGTGTCGGCTCGGAAACTGCAGCTTGTGCAGAATGCGGCAGCCCATCTTCTGGTAGGACTGGGCTGCACATTACACCAGTGTTTCACTCTCTGCACTGTCTGCCGGTGGTTTTATGGGCCCGATTAAGGCTTATAAAGCCCTAAATGGCCTAGGCCCTACCTATCTGTGGAACTGCCTCACTCCCTGGGTGTTAGACCAACCTCTGCAGTCATCGGGGGGTGCCCTGCTCAAGGTCCCCCTGAGTCTTCCGGGGGGCCATGCAGGGGAGGGCATTCTCTGTGGCCACTCCATAGCTGTGGAACTCCCTTCAAGTGGAGACCCTGTTGGCCCCAGATCTCCCTTCTTTTTGAAGAAGTTTTAAGACCTGGCTGTCCTGCCAGGCATTTGGCGGTGGCGATGGGTGAAGGGGTGGGTTGTTGGGTAGGGACTATTTTTATTTTGTCCTCCTTTTAGTTGTTTTAAATTGTTGTCTTAACTTTTTTTTTAAGGTTTTGTGAATTGTAAGCCGCCCCAAGCTCCCTGTGGTAGGAGGGGCGAGGTAGCAAACTTTTAAAAATAAAAATAAATTAAAATTATGAAATATCCAAGTTTTTTGTTAAATACAATGCAGTTGAGAAACTTTCTCCTGCTGGCGCAGTAGAATGCTGAGTAGCATAACCACTATGGGAGCAGGTCTTAGAGGAGACTAAGGTGGCAGAGCTGCTCCCTTCAGTTTAGATAGTTGTTACTTCTTTCAAATAGCAAGCAAGGCAAAGCTAAGAATACAATATTGTATACTAAGAATACAATAACTTTGGTTCAGTTTAAGCATTGCAAACTTCCAAAACTGCTCTCTATGATCTCTCTAGCTCACGACATGTACAGGCATCTTACACTCTACTCCCCATTGTCAGAGCTGTTTCCCTTGTGCAACACTGGCCATTCTGCTTTCTATAAGCACCTCCCCCTGTACAGGATCCCCTGGTTAAATTCAGTGGTGGCTGATGTTTTTTGAGGCTGGTGGGGCAATGGGCAGGTTGGACCTCCTTGCCAGCGGCTTTGCTGCTGGAGGGCCTAGGGACAGAGCCTTGCCAGCGGTAGGCAGAGCCTGGCCAATGGTTAGGCCAGTGGTATGGCTTAACCGAGCAGCAAGGTTTTCCCAGGGTTAACATTTGCTGGACATTGCATTAGTTAACGCTGGGAACTCCTTGCTGCTGTATGAAGCAATGCCACTGGGGGATAGAGAGTTCTCTTACTGGGGTCCCGTCCACTCTCTCTTTCCCACTGGGTCCAAATTAACCATAGCAGGTTAAAAAAATAGATCACGTTGCCATCGCCTACCTTTATCCTGAAACCTCAAATCCTCAATTTTCATGCCCTCCTTGGCCACCTGTAGTCTTCTGAAGGTGTAGGCTTTGTGAGAAGCCTTCCTTCTGGCTTGGAGAACTGGGAGGACTGGGTTAGCTCCCTGTCCTGTGACAAGTTGAATCAGAAGATAATGAAAGGGAAGAGAAGGACAGGACAGAGGAGAAGTAGGAGGGAAAGGGTTTGGTTTGGGTGCACAAGAAGAGGAAGGGGAAGAGATGGGTTCAGTGGGGGACAGGGGAAAGGGGTCTCTTTGTTGCCTGCAGCCTTCTCTTCTGCCATGCTCCTGCCTACTTTCTCCCCTGTTAACAAGGAAAGCAGTTGCAGGCCTGTATTGCAACCAAAAAAGCCCCATCAAAACCAGCATCCTGGTACCTACACTGGATCTCTGGCAGTCAAATGCCTTTCCAAACAAACAAGCCCTTTTGAAATGCACAACCATCATAGGTCACAACTACCATGCACAGAAAGTGCTGCAAAGGCCAACAGGATTATGTAAAATCCTAAATGGCACACCGTAAATGCTGCACGGAGTTTTACAAAGGGAGAGTTTTACAAACTGCTGCACAGTTCAGGAGAGGGCAGGAAACACTCACCATGTGGCATTCAACGAAAGACACACCAAAATGCAGGAAAAGCACTTTTAACTAAAGAATATTAACCTAGGCCTGAAGATAATGGATGAGAAATTTTAGCCTAGAAAAGGTATGACTAGTATCTTTGCAATCGTTAACACAACACAAAACTGTAATAAAAACAGGAGTGCTTTCAGACACCATGATTATCACTCATGGACTCCAGCAGAAGCACCAATAAAGTAGCGCAACATCTTAACTGGACCCTAAAATTAATGGGCCAGATTCCCTGCTAGTATAAAGCATTTACACCAGTTGAATAGCTAGTTCGCAGTGGCTTTATGAATTTCATCTCAGGTTCAAAGCATGGGAGAATAAAGGAAGAAATTTCAATAAGAAATTCATAGTTAATATACCAAAGCAATACAGGGTATAGCACCAGAGTGTTACGCATTACTGGGGGGTTTAAACAAATACAGTTTTAAAAATCTCTCACTCAATACACAGTTGAAAGCTTACACCAGTATGATAGATTTCTTAAGGAACTTTATACTTGTTATCAAATACAAAACACATGTAACTGTTACCCAACAAATTCAAATATAAGTTTCATATAGCCTTTGGTTTTGAGCCAATACAATGCACTTATTTTACTTATTTTACATTGTATACCTAGCAATTTACTACTTCATTAAGAAGATAACAAGCCTAGTAATTCACTAATTCATCCACAAGATATAAAGCAATCATGATATCTTCTCGTATCAGCTTGAAAATTGCTTACTTGGTGTCAATGATTGAAAAGCAAAGCTCAGTACGTATTCTATGTGCCCTTATCTTCAGCAGTTTTAAAACACTAAACAAAAGATGAACTGTTGGCATATGGATGCATCTATTATTTATTTATTTATTTATTTTATTTTATTTATTTACACTTCTTAGTCGCCCCCTCATGCCCATGGCATCTCGGGGTGGCTTACAACATATAAAACAACATTAAATACAATAACAACATTTAAAACGTCTAAAAAATCCACCTAAAAACAACTACCACCCCAAAATCTTTTATCCCATCCCCCCTCCCCTCCTCCAAAGGTCTGGGAGAACAGCCAGGTTTTACAAGCCCAGCGGAAGGCCAACAATTCGAGGCCAGATGCCCTTCCTCCAGGAGGGAATTCCATAGTCGTGGCCCAGCCACCAAGAACGCCCTCTCCATTGTGGCCCCCCACTTTACACGGGGGACCTCAATTGTATAGTGTCCCTCCAATCCAACCACCTAAGCCCCCATTCAGTACCCACATCCCCCTCCAAAAGTCCCCATTCTACCATCCCCGACCACNCCAGGAGGGAATTCCATAGTCGTGGCCCAGCCACCAAGAACGCCCTCTCCATTGTGGCCCCCCACTTTACACGGGGGACCTCAAGGAAGGTGTCCCCAGCGGACCAAAGGGGATGCTCTGGGATGCGGAGGATGAGGCGGTCTAGCATCTGAATTGCAAATAAGGTAAGCACAGAAGTCAGTGAATGAAGAAGTAACAGGCCGCATTCTTTGTAAAGACCACCAGCTTAAATCTACTATATTAAAAACCTTATTGCTTTGGGGTTCTGGAAGAAATCTTAACATTTAATATTGTTTTTAAAATTTACATGATGTACAGTTACAGTATATAAACGTATTTTTGCCTTTACATTCTATATAATGTAGTGTTCCAGTATTCCAATGCTTTCCATTTCCCCCTTCAATTGTATAGTGTCCCTCCAATCCAACCACCTAAGCCCCCATTCAGTACCCACATCCCCCTCCAAAAGTCCCCATTCTACCATCCCCGACCACCAATCCAACCACCCAGACCCCAATTCTGCACCCCAATCCAAGCCCCCCTGGGACACAAGAACCCCAAGAGAAAAATAGGCCCCAAGACATATCACTCACTGGCATCACTGTCAGTCAGGAGAGAAGGAAGGCAGAAGCAGCAAGAATGGAAGGAGGGAGGGAGGCAGCCGGCAGGCCACAGACAGAAATGCCAAGGAGTCAGCTCAAGGTACAGGCCCTGCCTCATGACTACTGGCAGGCAGTGCTGCTGCCGTGCAGTTCCTAGGCTCCCCCTCCCACACTGCACTTGTGCAGCCAGCTGAGTGAGATGAGTCATGGGCCTCGGCGCCTACTTGGGATGTGCATTTATTTTCATTATTACAATAACAATAATGAAAAATGTCATTTTCATAACTGTTATTGGAATAATGAAAATGACAAATAATAATAATAATGAAAATAGAAAGAAAAATGACATTTTGTTTTTGAAATAAAGTGGAAAAACAGAACAATATATTTCCAGTTATAACTTTTATGTTTCCTATTCAGTTCTGGTGAACCTTTGGGAGATTGTATCCCCAATGGAGGGTGCATTTGTGCCAATGTTTAAAATGATTAGAGAAAGGAAAATGGTTGTAGAAGCAAATTAACATTGTTGTTTTAAGAAAAGCCCCATACACAATCATGGCGACAACTTCTTTATCTTCCTTCCAATTTGCATCACACCTGTGCATATTATGTCCCTTCACACACCTAAAATACCTGCCCATTTTAAGAAGGAGTGGATGATGGGTCCTGATAGTATAAGACATTAACCTGACAATACATTTCCATCTGTAACATTTGTATATTCCTTCCTATTTACAAGATATTTGGCAGAAATGTATCACATAGCTTCCCTTTCATATCTGCCAAACTATGGGATAATTTGATAAAGGAACCCAATTTGAAAAGCAATTGAAGTTGTCCACTGGAAGACCTTTATTTAGATAAATAGCAGCACAACATGCAGTGCCAATCAGAGGCAGGCACCTGGCATGGCAGAGGGAGAGAAGCTGTAGGAGGGAGGATGTGGAGAAACCCAAAAGACTTAAAGACACATTCACTGGCCAATTACTGCATGCTTCTAGCTTTACAGGACCAATCAGTAGTGGCTTCGAGGTGGGCATAGGGGGGCGACCCTCAGGCGGGCATAGAAGGGACATAACTGGGACANATTTCAATAAGAAATTCATAGTTAATATACCAAAGCAATACAGGGTATAGCACCAGAGTGTTACGCATTACTGGGGGGTTTAAACAAATACAGTTTTAAAAATCTCTCACTCAATACACAGTTGAAAGCTTACACCAGTATGATAGATTTCTTAAGGAACTTTATACTTGTTATCAAATACAAAACACATGTAACTGTTACCCAACAAATTCAAATATAAGTTTCATATAGCCTTTGGTTTTGAGCCAATACAATGCACTTATTTTACTTATTTTACATTGTATACCTAGCAATTTACTACTTCATTAAGAAGATAACAAGCCTAGTAATTCACTAATTCATCCACAAGATATAAAGCAATCATGATATCTTCTCGTATCAGCTTGAAAATTGCTTACTTGGTGTCAATGATTGAAAAGCAAAGCTCAGTACGTATTCTATGTGCCCTTATCTTCAGCAGTTTTAAAACACTAAACAAAAGATGAACTGTTGGCATATGGATGCATCTATTATTTATTTATTTATTTATTTTATTTTATTTATTTACACTTCTTAGTCGCCCCCTCATGCCCATGGCATCTCGGGGTGGCTTACAACATATAAAACAACATTAAATACAATAACAACATTTAAAACGTCTAAAAAATCCACCTAAAAACAACTACCACCCCAAAATCTTTTATCCCATCCCCCCTCCCCTCCTCCAAAGGTCTGGGAGAACAGCCAGGTTTTACAAGCCCAGCGGAAGGCCAACAATTCGAGGCCAGATGCCCTTCCTCCAGGAGGGAATTCCATAGTCGTGGCCCAGCCACCAAGAACGCCCTCTCCATTGTGGCCCCCCACTTTACACGGGGGACCTCAAGGAAGGTGTCCCCAGCGGACCAAAGGGGATGCTCTGGGATGCGGAGGATGAGGCGGTCTAGCATCTGAATTGCAAATAAGGTAAGCACAGAAGTCAGTGAATGAAGAAGTAACAGGCCGCATTCTTTGTAAAGACCACCAGCTTAAATCTACTATATTAAAAACCTTATTGCTTTGGGGTTCTGGAAGAAATCTTAACATTTAATATTGTTTTTAAAATTTACATGATGTACAGTTACAGTATATAAACGTATTTTTGCCTTTACATTCTATATAATGTAGTGTTCCAGTATTCCAATGCTTTCCATTTCCCCCTTCAATTGTATAGTGTCCCTCCAATCCAACCACCTAAGCCCCCATTCAGTACCCACATCCCCCTCCAAAAGTCCCCATTCTACCATCCCCGACCACCAATCCAACCACCCAGACCCCAATTCTGCACCCCAATCCAAGCCCCCCTGGGACACAAGAACCCCAAGAGAAAAATAGGCCCCAAGACATATCACTCACTGGCATCACTGTCAGTCAGGAGAGAAGGAAGGCAGAAGCAGCAAGAATGGAAGGAGGGAGGGAGGCAGCCGGCAGGCCACAGACAGAAATGCCAAGGAGTCAGCTCAAGGTACAGGCCCTGCCTCATGACTACTGGCAGGCAGTGCTGCTGCCGTGCAGTTCCTAGGCTCCCCCTCCCACACTGCACTTGTGCAGCCAGCTGAGTGAGATGAGTCATGGGCCTCGGCGCCTACTTGGGATGTGCATTTATTTTCATTATTACAATAACAATAATGAAAAATGTCATTTTCATAACTGTTATTGGAATAATGAAAATGACAAATAATAATAATAATGAAAATAGAAAGAAAAATGACATTTTGTTTTTGAAATAAAGGGGAAAAACAGAACAATATATTTCCAGTTATAACTTTTATGTTTCCTATTCAGTTCTGGTGAACCTTTGGGAGATTGTATCCCCAATGGAGGGTGCATTTGTGCCAATGTTTAAAATGATTAGAGAAAGGAAAATGGTTGTAGAAGCAAATTAACATTGTTGTTTTAAGAAAAGCCCCATACACAATCATGGCGACAACTTCTTTATCTTCCTTCCAATTTGCATCACACCTGTGCATATTATGTCCCTTCACACACCTAAAATACCTGCCCATTTTAAGAAGGAGTGGATGATGGGTCCTGATAGTATAAGACATTAACCTGACAATACATTTCCATCTGTAACATTTGTATATTCCTTCCTATTTACAAGATATTTGGCAGAAATGTATCACATAGCTTCCCTTTCATATCTGCCAAACTATGGGATAATTTGATAAAGGAACCCAATTTGAAAAGCAATTGAAGTTGTCCACTGGAAGACCTTTATTTAGATAAATAGCAGCACAACATGCAGTGCCAATCAGAGGCAGGCACCTGGCATGGCAGAGGGAGAGAAGCTGTAGGAGGGAGGATGTGGAGAAACCCAAAAGACTTAAAGACACATTCACTGGCCAATTACTGCATGCTTCTAGCTTTACAGGACCAATCAGTAGTGGCTTCGAGGTGGGCATAGGGGGGCGACCCTCAGGCGGGCATAGAAGGGACATAACTGGGACATTGGAGATAGTGTCCCAGTTTTTACACACACATATCTCCTAGATGTTTGCTGTTACATCCTGAACTGTCTGTTTGTCTAAATCACTCACCCAGATCTTAAACATCCGGATCTTTTGAACTTTGGTTAGAACTTCTCCCAGAATTTGTGTGTGTAAAAAGTTCTCCTGGTAAACTGCTTTGCTCCAGGCAGTTGTGGTCCCTTGGTTTCCATGGCAGTCTGTAACATCTACAGCTGTGGCTACTTTAGGCTGCATCTGGACAGTGTTTGTGTAATGAATGCATCCAGGAACTACCTCAGGGCAGCGTGTGTGAAAAATGAATCCAGAACTTACTTGTGGACTTGTAAACCAAGAAGATTGCAAAATATGTAACTGTAACATGTGTGTAAAAATTCCCATAGTTTACACACACAGGCTGGCCAGTTATCATCACAATCACATCCTGTAGCACTGTGACAGAGGACATAAGAGAATCTCTATTGGCTCTTTCCTAAACAGATGCTTCTGACTTCCCATTAACAAGTGCGGGAGAGATGTTGGGATGGTCACAGAACAGAATGAGGATATTTTGTTGACTTTTCTGCTGGCCAATTGGTATCACAAACCGATCTTATACCACAGTGACACGTAAGAGAATCCCTGGCAAATGCCCCCCTCTCTGCATATGCTGTGCAGGCATATAATGTTGGTACCTTTTATGAAATCTTTATGATATTTTGAAGAGATGATTGTGAAAGGGTGATATAGATCCGTGCCAAATTTCATGTACACTGATTGGACTAGAAAGATGTTACAGTCAGACATACATTTATAAGTTAATTGGCTATACCACAAGGACCCTTTATCCAATCCTTCTGAAAGTTGGCAGAGGTAGTAAATATGGGAAGGGGTATAAACTTGCCAAGTTTCATGTACATTAAATGTGATGCAAAGAAGTTACACCTGAGAATGTATATGAAGATTTTTGCAAAATAAAATCAACTGCTTCTAACATTGGATTCCTTTATCCAATCCTTTTTGGAATATGGTATACACATAATGCCTTCCATTGGAGGTATAAGCACTCCATGTTTCAGCCAAATATAGTGAAAAACAAAAAAAGTCACTGCCAAAAATGTGTTTTCCATTTAAACCGATGGAAAACTAAAACTAAAACAAAAGCAAAAACAAAAATGACAATTTGATATTTATGAAAATGAAAATGGTGGATTTAAATAACAAAAACTAAAAACAAAAACGAAAATGACATGGGCCCCTTGTGCACAGCTTTAGCGCCTACTGTGCTCCCCAGGCATGAATTTTAGTGCTGGCGCTATCCCTGCAAAATAGTGCCCCAAGTGGAACTATTAAGTCATCATTATCATCATCATCTTTTTAATTTATACCCCGCACTCTCCCAACCAAAGTCGGCTCGAGGCGGCTCACATCAATAACAAATACAATATTAGGGTTTTTATCCCACACAGGGGAAACCCAACACCAAATACATCACAATACACAAGAAAACCTTACCCTCCATTTAACATTTCAATAATAATATCTAACAATATGCCTTACTAACCCATCCCAACACCCACTCCACCAGCATCAAACCATTCTTCCTTCCATCCCCTGCTGCCACCAGGGGTAGTCCTCCCTCTCCATCCCTCTCTCACCAGGGGGAGAGGAAGGCCTCCTCACCACTTTCACCAGTAGAAACCTCACATTGGGCAACCCCACCAGCGACCCCTCCATCCTGACTGAAGGGCACAACCAAAGGGCAGGCCCCTTTCATCGTACCCCTTCGAGTCATGCCCCCGGCATGTGCCTCCGGCACGGCCGGCAGCCACCCCCGGTATTATGGGGAGCGGCCCGAAAGGAGCCCTCTCCAGGCCCCACCCCCACAAGGGGGGGGAGGGAGCGATGTTCCATGGCCCCTGGCTGGCCAACTGCCACACCCCGCCCCCAGTACCAGC
>QEPC01010173.1:407498-423231 GCA_003113815.1 Sphenodon punctatus
ATAACTTCAAGCAAGCCATATATAATTGTGATTAAATACATAAACAAATATAAGTGATTAAATATCTAATATAAAATAAGTAAAATATATCAAATATAAGTAGGTAAATATCTTAATATGCAAGCCATGATCCAGGCCTCAGAAGCCTGAACCTATTAACTCTAAATTCCTGGCAACAGCTCCGCCTCCGGGGTCCTCTGACAGATGCCTGCAATGCTCCCCGCGGCCACCCCCGGTGTTATGGGGAGCAGCCTGGAAGGGGCCCTCCCCACGCCCCACCCCCACACGGGCAGGAGGGAGAGGGAACGATGTTGTCATTGCTATTTTTTCCTTTATGCGGTATGGATGGTGCTTTAGCTACCCATATTGCATATTGGAAGGGACACCTCACTTTTGTCCCTGAAGGCTTCCTTAGGGGGCTGCTGGCTCCTCCTGTTGGCCCTGTCCAGCACGGCTGAGTCAAAAGAAGGAGCCAGCCACTGTGTGTCCCAGATGCGGAGGTGAGCTCCACCTCCACCAGCTCCTCAGGTCAAGCTCTGGTTCTTCTTCGAGAGGCTGCTTGCATTCTCACAACTGGGTTGTGCTGCATATGTGCATGCACAACCCAGTTGTGAGAATGCAAGGAGCAATCTCAAAGAACCTTGTACTGTAGGTAGCAAACTTCTGTACACTGGGTAGGCGGCGGGTGCAGCAGTTATTTATTTATTTTTAACATTGATTGAATGCAGCAGCAGCATGATCAGAGGAGTCCTGGAGCCAGGAGGGGCAGTGCCCCTGACACCCTAGGGGTACACCGTGCCTGGATAGATCATGCCTCGTACAGTGCTCCCTGAACCTGCTGTGCCCATGTACAGGACTCTCCACCTGGCATAATGTTGCCCATCCTGCAGCTCTCCCCCTGCACAAAACTCCCTTACTCAGTTCTCCTCTGTCCAGGGCTCTCCCCCAGAACAATTATGACTGTTATTCTCTAGCTCTCTGTCTCTACAAGACTCCCGCACTTTACTCCCCCTTGGAAAGGGCTCCCTTTCTTGCACAATGCTTCCCACTCTGCAGACCTCCCCCTGTACTGAGATCCATATTCTATATCCCAAATAAAGCTTCCCCCTGTAATGTACTCCCCCTGTGCATGTCTTCCACTGTGGAAGCTATTTACAGAGGCTCTGCCCCATCTCTCTCCTCTTAATGTCCCCCACCCGCTTTGTGTATGCTCCCTCCCTCCCTGCTCCCCCATAGGATTTCCCTCCCTGGGATGAGGGTCACTCTTAGAGTCCTCCCAAGAGGACTACACTTGACACTCTGCCCCACAGGACTTCTCTGCACAGGACCCCACCATCTCCTTGTCTCCCTCCTGCAGAACATCCACTGTATCAGCACAGAGCACCCACTTACTCCTCATTCCTTAGTGGGGTTGGGAAAGTTGGAGGGAGAAGTGCTGAAAGAAGATCAATTTCATCCTACCTGTAGTCTCCTGTCCCTGTCTCTGGGATAAACCTCTACCCTCTTCCTGCACCTGCGACCATCCCAGGCAAACTCCAGTGCTTCAGCCCCAGTCATGCTCATCCAGTGGGGTGTCCTATTGTATCCACAGCCCATGCACCCCACATTTTTGGAGGGGGAAGGGCTGTCACTGAAATCCATGTGCTCTGTGTTTCTGTGCAGGTTTAGGGGGCAATATCAGTCACTCCAAACATCACTGTGGGATTAGCTAGTTCTGTTGTTTAGCCATCTCAGCATACCTTTCCCCCAACCTGAGAAATCTGCTGTGCGGGATCATATCAGAATGATCTTCAGCTCTCTCTTCCACAGGCCTTGCTCTCCTCTCCCCACCAGATCAGCTCTAAACATGGCTGACCAGTAACTCACACTGCCCCCTGGCACGTGCAGTTCCATCTCTTTCCCCAGCACTAATAGGCTCTAGAAACCAGTGGCTTCTGGAAGTTGTAGTCCCCAGTATTCAAGAATGATTGCTTTTAAACACTCTCTGCATTACACATAGAATGTTTGCAACACTCCACACTCAGGATGGTCTCCATAGGCTAACACTGAATTTTCAAGATGTCATAACTTAAAAATGACTAACCAGATTTACAAAAAGTAAACCAGAAGGCACCCCCTGGCATCCCCTTTGAATTTTCTAAAATGCTTACACCTCCTCCCAACCAACACAAAACCCCCTTACCCTGCTGAGACGAGATGGTCTAACTTTGGAAAAAACAGGCTTTCAAAGTGCAGTTTTCAAACAGTGATATCTCAGCTGTTATCCAACTGATTCAGCTGATATTTGGACTGCATGGACCGCTTACTCTAGTGATCCTGCATCACAAATTTTGCAATCCTATCTTTAATCATGTCAATTTTATAATGAATAGAATGTTCGGGCTTTATAATGGAGCATGTTACATGCCTTAACTATAGAGTGGCTCCTGCCACTCTATAATACATGATGGAGCCACTTTCAGTTGCATCATCAGACCAGGCTCCCCAAAGCTGATCCCCATAAAACTTGTTTCATTAATCTCCTTCCATTAATCTGACACATGTGCCACACAACACCCCAGGTTTCTTTCACCTGATCATTTTGATGATAACAGATAGTACTCCAATTAGGGTATGAATTCAAACAATTTCCTCCATATCTGTCATGTGAAGAAACTGCAAGTAGTATTTTAATTTGAAGCAAGAAAACATCTTAATATGTTGTTTACTTAGTGTCCATCTTTTGTTTGTCTATAGCAAGATACTGAAGTCAAGAGACAGCAGCAAATTTCACTGCACAGTAAGGTTTAGATTGGATTATCTTGAATAATTTTGTATCTATAAATTTTGCCACTTCACTGTTCACTTACACCATATCCTTGGTGGAATAATAAGTTTATTACAAGAGAAATCTTATGGAACAATCTTGATGGTGTGGTAGACCCTTCCTAGTATTGTTTGACACAAAAAAACTATATTTATAAACAGACTGGGTGTTTTCAGATGTGACAGTGGCATGGTTTAACCCACTTGAGCATGGTTTAAATCAAGTGCCACCATCACATTGAAAGGAACCCGCTAGGTGTTTCTCCTGACTGGATCCTGACCATGGTGGGGACTAGTCTGAGATGTGACTCGGGAAAATCCCAGAGTCAAGGCTACCCACCACCATGATTTGGATCCAGCCACCATACCCGGAGTAAAGCAGGCTTTAACTGCCCCCTTTGCTTACTGTGGTCCAGAATAGTGAGGGGGATGGGCGAGCACCATGGCAGCTGCCATTGGCCACCATGGCTGCCTGGGGGCAGGACCAGGCATATGCATGTCTGCACTGTTCCCCACCCTCACCAGTGGTCAGCAGTTTGGGGACCAGGCCAAATCCTGACCATGGTGCCAGTCAAAAACCAGACTAGGTCAGTCCGTGGTGGGCTCGGGCACTGTCACATTAGTTTTCATCCACTGTTGTTCAAGTCATTCTTTCTTTATCATCTTAATCTTTGTCTCCCATCCTTGCATTATGCCACAATATTACTGTCTTAAATGTTTCATTTATCCATCATTCTTTGTGTGCTTAGCTTCATTTGTTGATCACACAGTTCAATAATCTTCTCTGTGATACAAGTTTTTTTCTTCAGGATGTTTACCCAAGTAATACAGAAGGAGATGACGTGCTTCATCTGATCTCTGCTAACCATGCAGAAGTCAGCAGCTTGAGACTTCGTTCAATCTTCCTATTTCACAGACTTTCAGTCTGTTTACATTATAATGGACTCTAGGGAAAAAATAATGGCCATTTCTTGCTTTCCAGTTTAATATTAATGGGCATTTTTACACACACCTTAAAGTTCCGGATTTCTCAATCTGCTCGGTTTACAAGTCCACAAGTAAGTTCTGGATGCATTTTTCCATGCACACACTGCCCTGAGGCAATTCCTGGATACATTGTTCACACAAACACTGCCCTGAGGCAGCCTAAAGTAGCTGCAGCTGTAAACGTGAGAGGCTGCCATGGAAACCAAGTGACCACAGCTGCCTGGAGCAAAGCAGTTTACCAGGAGAACCTTTTACACACAAAAGTTCTGGGAGAAGTTCTACGCAGAAGTTCAAAGAGCCGGATGTTTAAGATCTGGGTGAGTGATTTAGACGCACAGAAAGTTCAGGATGTAACAACAAACATGCAAGAGAAATGTGTGTGTAAAAACACCCAATTTTAGCTAGTGCTTCTCATAAGCATGCTGCCCATCACATCACAGAGCCACACCTGCTCTGATAGTCTACTACTGAGTAGTAGCAGCTATTCACCTTTTACACTTCCGATTATAATGAAAACACTTCTGACACATGAAAGCAAATGACAGGAAGTTTGCTTCTTAGGGTAATTTGTTTTATTGGCCATTGGGAGCATTTTCTAGGGAGTAAGAATTCATCCCAATTCATAAAAATCCTGGTCACATTATCTTAAGTTTGTATTCATAAATATTTTATAAAATATTATTACATGTTAATATAGGTTGTAAAAATATTTCAGGTTGTAACAACGGGGCCTAGGAATGGCTATAGGCCAAGCACAGGGAACTTTCCCGCTCCAAAGGTCCACTTTGAAACATAGTACAAGCTCTGAAGGTCATGTAGAAGTCGGAGGTGGGAGTACTTAGGGGATGCACTCAGGAAGAGGAGAATCCTGATCATAGATCTGTGACATAGATCTGTCCCCTATCTTTGTATGCATGCCCTCAGCTCTTCTCCCTTAACTTGAGCTCAGTCTTTCAGTGCTTAGAGGTAGGGAATGGATCTAGGGGCTGGATCCAAGAACTGAAAAAGGTCCAAATAAAAAACTAACCATAGGTTGCATCTGGGCCTGAGTTTCCCCACCCTGCTATAAGCAAGATATTGATTTACTATAAAAATACATCGATTTTTTAAAATAATATCTATTTTTTTCCTATAAAGTTTTCTCTACAAGTACCATTAATATAAAGAGTGATGAATAATATTGTATTTGCTTCCACAAAATTCTTTGCACACATGAATCATTACAAATTACTCATCCAACTCTATTCCCTTTCTCACTGGGGTATTGTGATGATTTAACAAAGTATGGATAGCTCTTAAGAGATAAACTGGTATATATTTTGTATTAGAGGTTAGAATACAAATGGTGGGAAATGCTATAATAGGGAAAATAATATAATGTAAACCTAGATCCATGCATGGTGCCTTAATACCTGGAAATTCTGTTACAAGAATGTGAAGATTAAGGCTGTTATTTCACAATGTTCAAGATTAGTTAATGATTTGTAAGGTACTTTGAAGATGAAAGGCAAAAGATATGATCTACTGTCACTTTTATTGAATTTAATTTAATTTTACCATTGACTTCACTAGGAGTAGGAGCAGACCTGCAATGTAAACAATACATGTTATCACCAGTATCAAAGATTTACACAGAAAAGTCAGCATTCCTGGTCTCACTACTGGAGCTTGAGAAAGATTAACTTTTCCATTTAATTCAGCCCTTTCCTAGGAGTTTACTCAAAACTGGAGATAGACTGTCCCCAGGGCTGATATTTTATTCCAGCTATCAACCAACATCACTTCAGCAGTAATCATCAGGAAGAAATGTGATTAAAATTCTGCTGCTCCTGTTATATTTCTGTTTTTAAAAGGGGGCATACGGCAGTGGAGAGAAAACAAGTAAAATGCACAAAGAGGGTCTCTATGCATACAGGATGTTTTTGGTTTTTTAAAATTTGTACTGAACAAGAAAAATGGATAACAGTGTATTTTAATGTCAGAGGATTATTTTCCCCCACAAACTCATTTTTGGGAGAGAAAAAATCTGTGCCTTGTAAAGTTTAAGGTCTCTTGTTGTGGGAAAAAAATGGCTATGATCCATATGCAGCTGGTATTTTGTTAAAAGCACAGGGTAGGTATAAATAATTTGGAGGAGACAGGAGATGGTTAGGATGATAAAAGTTAGTATGGAGTGATGGGCTAGGCTCATAAGATTTAGAGGTGCAGTTCAGATAAGCATATAAGAGTTCAGATTCGGCTCTAAAGCTTATCCATACTCGAATACCTTCAGGTTAGAAATGTCATGAAGACTGGGTTGTTTTTTTCTTCATAAAGTGTTCAGTACTGGTTATAAGCCAGGCCATAAATAGTAATAAATACCCCAAGAGCAACAAACTTTTTCTGGTTATTTGTGTTACTTCTGGGAGTGGTAAAATGGACAAAACACAGGAGCATCAAAAATATTTAGAAATGTAATGCAAATTTGGAAAGTACATGTTACAATTAATTAAGCTGAGTGCAGCAGTTCAGGACAGGTTTATTATTATTATTATTATTATTATTGTTGTTGTTGTTGTTGTTGTTGTTGTTAACAGTAATAATAATAATAAATCTATTCCATGTGTCTTTGCTGGCAGGCTTTGTGTGTGTGTGCTAGAGCTCACTGCAAGAGTTCAGCTAGCTACATAAATCCAATCCCCATGCACCTGGGGTGCTGTCCAACATCCTCGTTCCCCTCCTCGGGCATTCTCTGGAAGTTGACAGACACCCCCACGCTCTTGGGATGCCCACCCAGACTGAAACCTGTGCCATACAGCAGCGATGACAGATATATCCTATCTGTGGTCAATGATAATTGGTTTGACATTTCAAAGACACCCTGGCTGGGACAGAGATGTGATTGCCTCTTTTACTGCATGCTTCAGGATTTCCAGGACCAATCCTGGGTGACTCTCATGGCAGCGCCACGGCACAGGATCTGGAGGAAGTGGGAGTGGTGGTGCCATGGAGGAAAGTCAGAGGTGGTGTGGCTGTAGATGAGTTGGAACAGGACTCAGGCTGGAGGCAGTGCAGCGTGTGGGTCAGTGTTTGTTAGGTCTGCAGTCAGTGTGTGTAAGAGTTTGTTTAAATGGGTATGTGTGAGTTTCGAATGGGTGTGTGTGTGAAAGAGAGAGAGAAGTGAGAGCATGATGTGTGAGAGGATAAATTAATGTGTGAGTGAAGAGAGAGAGAGAGAGAAAGAGGTGAAAGCATGTGTGTGAGCTTGAACAGGTGTGTGTGTGTGTGTGTGTGTGTGTGAGAGAGAGAGAGAGAGAGAGAGAGGTGCAAGTGTGTGTGTGTGAACTTGAACAGGGGTGTGAGTGAAAGAGAGAGAGAGAGGTGAAAGTGTGTGTTAGAGCTTGAATGGGGATGTGAGTGAAAGAGAGAGAGAGAGAGAGGTGAAAGCATGTGGCTTGAATGGGGTGTGAGTGGAAGAGAGAGAGAGAGAGGTGAAAGGGTGTGTGTGAGCTTGAATGGGGGTATGTGTGAAAGAGAGAGGTGAAAGCATGTGTGAGAGCTTGAATGGGTGTGTGAGTGAAATAGAGAGAGAGAGGTGAACGCGTGTGTGAGGGCTTGAATGGGTGTGAGTGAAAGAGAGAGAGAGAGGTGAAAGGGTGTGTGGAAGTTTGAATGGATGTGTGCGAAAGAGGTGAAAGCATGTGTGAGATAGAGTGAATGAATGAGTGTGTATGAGAGAATAAATGTGTGTAAGAGTCTAAGAGAAGGGTATATGTGTGGGTGAGTGTGTGTGTGCTCCCTCTACCCTGCTTCCCCTCCCATGGCTGTCCCCCATTCCCTCCACGGCTCCCTGAGGGGGAAAAAGAGCCACACCCCTGGCCAAGGAGAGGCCCAGTAGAACATTCCTGCTGTCCCCTCCTGGCTAGCAGCCTAAGCCTGCCAGCCTTGGACTGATCTCCAGCCCTCCCAGAAGACCCAGGCCCAGCAGCAGCTGAAGTAAGGGCCACTCGGCCAATACCTCTTCCTCCTCTTTCCTGATGTGAGCTCATTTGTGCTTCTGCTGCACCCCTATGTAGGGCTTTGGGAGTAGAGTGGGGCCATCTGGGAATGATTTGGGAAGGGGCTGAAGCGTGCTTTGATCGTGGGGGAGTTGTTTCTTGTTTGATATGTTTAAGTGGATTTTCAATGCTTTGGTGCTGAGACCCCAAATCCAATAACTGGAAAGGGGTCACGCTGACAAAGTCTTCCTGAGAGCTGTGTTTGGCTGCTCTGGGCCTGAGGTTCAGTTTCTCATCCCTGCTTTCATGGGGGGTGCTGTGGCCTTGTGGGGGTTGTTTGATCTATGTTTGATCAGCTGGATCTATGTTTTAACTCCCGTGTTGGGAGTGTAATAGGAATATGCTCAAGAGAAGGAGGGTTCAGGCCATGGATAATCTGTCCCTATCCGTTGTGTGCATGCCCTCCTGTGTTTTAAATAAGAGTCTTTGCCTTTTAACCATATCTGTGTCCTGGGCTCCCGTCTAAACCAGATTTAAATGTTCTTTGGAGCACATTGTACTGACAAGTTAAAAATAACTTATATGGCAATTCTCTAATTGTCAAAGTGAAGTGGGCGGAGCCTTGGAAAATGGGATGGGCCACAGGAAATGGGAGGAGCCATGGGAAAGTTGGCGGGCTGTGGAAAGTGCATGGAGCTGAGGGGCCCCTGCATTTTGTGTTCGCCCTGGGTCCTGCAATTTCTAAGGCCAGCCCTGGACATAGAAGAATCCCTAATTGATTCTTTCCTAAGCAGATGCTTCCAACTTCCCAGTAACAAGTGAGAGGAGAGGGGTTGTGGTGGTCACAGCACATAATGATATATGGGTGACATTTCTACTGGCCACTGCCAGTTGGCATCACAAACACATCTTGTACCACAGTGGCAAACATAAGATAATCCCTAGGATAGGCTCATACTCTCCAGATGCTGTGCAGGCTCATAACTTTGGGACCCTTTATCATATCCTTTCTATATTTGTCAGAGGTACTCCTAAAGATACAAGATAGAAGCCTTCCAAATTACATGTAAACTAGCTGGAATACAAAGTTGTTACAGCCAGAAATTCATTTAAAAGTAAATAACTTATAACATTGGTACCCCTTATCCTATCCAATCTTTCTGGAATTTAGCAGGGTTAGTACCTTTGGGGAGGGGTATAATTCTGACAGGTTTCATCCAAATTGGATTGGATAAAGAGATGTTAAAGCCAGAAATGTGTACACAGACTTTTGGAAAATAAGAGATTCCTTTAACTATACATTCTGAGATTTGGCATACATAACACCCTCCATTGGGGGTAAAATACCTTCAAGTTTCACCAGTATTGAATGAAAAAGTAAAAACGAAAATGAAACAAAGACTAATGAAATATAACAAAAAAACCCAACATTTTAATAATGAAATCGAAATGAAGAACAAAAACAAAAGAGAGTTACTGTGCACATTCCTAATTAGAAGGGAAGCAAAAGCTTCAGAAATTCTCCAAATATATATTCTATGGTTATAATAAGTTGTCCCAAGCTCTGCCATGCACCCAAGACGCACATGTTCAAGTGTCACGCATGCATTGCACAAGTCTTACACACCTCATTTGCATGGTCTGTGCATACTGTGAATGAGGGGCACAAATGCTTGTACAAGCATGGAGGTGAGTTGAGGGTTTTATAGTACATAGCTAGCAGCAGTTAAGACCATATTATGCCAAACACATGGGCTACAATCCTGAACCCAAAGAATTTCTGGCAAAAGTCCTACTGGGCCCAGTGCATACATTGTGCAAGTGTTGTACAAACGTTGCACATATGTTATGTAAGCATTGTGCCCTTTATTCACAGCATACACAGATCATGCACATGAGGTGTGTAAGGCTTGTGTAATGCATGTGCTACACTTGAACATGTGCACCTTGTGCACAGCGCATGTGCAAGACATGGTTTGCGTCTGCTTATTTGAATGGGCAAGGACTCACCCAGAGGCCACCATGATATAGAAACGATTTACCTCAGAGTAGCCCACTGAAGCCCATAGGTCTTCATTACGACTACTCCAGGGTAAGTGAATTGTAGCGAGAGTGTGGCCAATGTGAGTAAGATCAAGTGTTAAGAAGCAGTCAGCAATTCTCAAAGATTGTTATGAGATGTGATTGACATTGTAATCCAGCTATTGACATTATAAAAATAATGAACTAATTACACATTTATTAACACATGATATGCCTTAATATAAATCAAAACTTTATTTTCAATATAGGGACTATATTACAATGCTGTAAATGTTGACTTTTAAATGGCACCAAATACACAAGGAAGTAAAGTAGCAGTCAAGGCCTCCCAGGCAAATTTAGTTGAATTTGACTGGAGTTTAAATACAAATTTAACCCAGACTGAGTTAGAGTTAGCTAGTGCCTATCATCTTGAATCCTGTGGGTCCAAACAGTTCCACCAGCTATAGGCACACACATACACGGGGGAAATTAAAACTTGTATTAAAGAAAAGGAACAGCGATTGATTCTTTATAGAAATGTTTTCTTAGCAGAAAAGTTGCTAACCAAATTGTTGTATAAACCTGCATTAAAATGAGCCATTTCCTAAAATGCTATCTTTGGGATGCAGAAGAATCACTGCTACCTGATATCATAAATAATAACATTACAGCCAATTAGCTGCCTCCTGCTCTTTCAAATGGGAATTCAAACGGATGGGTATCACACTGAATGGAAGGGGTAAATACAGCCAGAAGCTGTGCTTTCTCAGAGTCTCTCCCAGGGAGTCTTCTCTGGCAGGAGTCTGACTAGAAATTATCTCTGACTCCCCACTGCTAAACCTGTGAGGGTGTGCATTACAGCAGCAAATTCTTTTTCAGTAGTGCTGCTTCCATCCTCAACGCAGAGATTGCTGCTGGGCCTGTGAGGGTAAAGCTTGTGCTATAGCTATGATATCATCTAGGAATGATCGGAGATCCAATTCCTCAGCCGCAACAGAAAACTGCTGGAAAGTGTGTGGAGGGGGGAACAACTTATTTGGTTGCCTGGCTAAATTTACTTTTTCTGGGATTGGCTGGCCGAAGTTATATGACTTTCAGGTCTTCTTGCCTTCTGCCAATGCAGCTGGTTTAGCTTGACTCCCCAGGCACTCTCTGCCTTTTTGCTGTGTACTTTGCCCATCTTCTATCCTGCACCTTTCTCTCTAGTTCCAAGTGCCTACCCTTTTCTCTCCTATTCCTGTTTCAGCCCCATCCGACTGGTTCCCTGACCTTGTTTTGCTTCTGCTTCTTGGCTGTGCCTCTCCTTGACCCTGACTCCTGTATTGACTGTTTTCTTGGCTCTCAGCCCTCTGGACCAGACCATGATGTTGCCTCTGGATTTTCCACGGTTGTGTTAGCCCTGTTGGATCCTATCTCAGCTCTTACCTTCTAGTCTATATGTTGCATCTTGGCTTGCCTTCCTGTTGTGTTCACCTGGCTAGGCCTAGCCAGCCATGACCCTCCTGCTTTCATTTCTCCCATGTGGCTTGCAAAGAGCCCAACTCTGCCTGACCTTGATGGTCCTGCTCTTGCAAAAGACTTCCCACAACCCAGTCCTTACACTAATCATGAAAGCTTTTGAAGCATGGTCCAGCCATGGAATCATTTTCTGTAGTCCTGTCGCTCCTCTAAATTATATTGGTGTGAAATGTCCCGGACTTCCCTCAATGGACTTCACAGTTGGCTGCTACTGGCCCACTCATTGTATATGGCCACAAGCAATCCATGGCCCACTGGGACATTACATTCAGACATCTTTTCTCATGTCCATGAAGTTTGCACAAGTGGGGAGAGGGGTAGGACAGAAAGTGGTGAGGAGTTCCTATGGTGACCCTATACAACCCAAACTTCCCCCACCACCAGTGCGCTAGTTTTTTGCTTGCTTTATGTCGCAGGACTGGGGAACAAAATTTGACCTATTATATTTCACCAGAACCTTTGTTCTGTTTTGCCTTTTTTTCTGACTTAAGATTACACATGATTGCACCCATGATATACTATGTTTAGAGTCTAAGGTGTGCTTACATACAGCTGGGATTGTCCTAAAGGGGAATTTCCTTACCAAGAGTTGGAGAGGGATATATTAAAAATATTTCTTCTATAAACATATGTATCTATTTTTAAAATCAAAAGTGATCAGCTTTTCACCCCCTTTCCTGCAGTGAATCCTAGTGTAGTGATTTTGGTGATTCTGTTGTGATTCTATTGAATCTTGGTGAACTATAATTATTCTGTTTTGGTTTTTTTTTAAGTGAATTCTGAAGTACAGAAGCCAAATTAAGTTCCAAGTATAATACAGAAACTGGCCACATTGGATTCTTTTATAACTTGTGTATTAATGAATTTTATTGTGAATAGCTATAACAAAAAGACTGCCTTAAACTAGGGCTATCCTTACGAGGATTTCTGAGGTTCCAAATACTGGGACTGAGTTTTCAGCCATCAATCAGATTTTTTTTTCCGAGGACTCAGAAATCAGAAGTCGGAACTCTGGAACTCGGAACCTCAGAACTCAGAATCACGGAAACTTGGAAACACTCGGCACCTGAGCCGACACATAGTACTTCACATGGCCCTTTAATTGCTTATCCAATCAGGGTGCACCCCTTACTCTCCCCAAGCATGCCCCATAATTACATGAAAGCTCTGGGTAGTGGGTGAGCGGGTTACAGTGAGGTGCCTCACCAAAACATAGCATATCAAGTTTCAACAAGTTTGGGCCCCTGACACAATGCATGCCACCAGCCAGTGGGTTCCTGGCCTCATGTGTGCCACCAGCTAGCAGGCATAGCCACAAGAAACCAGACATGCGACCCCTCTAAAAAAATATGCCTACCATGCTCTATGCCCCCCTATGTAAGATAAGCCCGCACACACCATAAATTAATTAACCAGAAAGTCTATGGTGACAAGGAGGCAAAAGAAAGAGACACAAGCCAGCACAAAATCAACACTATTTTAAATAATGTAACCAGCAAGTTTGCCCTCATCCTGCCCATGCAAGATCTGTGGTGGGTGGTTTGCACTGGGGTGCCCCAAAGGTAAATAGCATATCAACTTTCAACAAGTTTGGGTTCCTGGCCTCATGTGTGCCACCAGCTAGCAGGCATAGCCACATGAAACCAAACACGCAACCCTCCCCCCCTAAAAAACAAAAACAAATGCCTCCCTTGCTCTATGCCCGCCAGCAAAAGCCACATCTGCAGAAGCCACAGGTGGTGAAGCCAAGCCCACAGCATGGCCGTCTATGCAGCACCCACTTTAAAATATGTTTTTAAAAAAACAGGGTTGCTTTTTCTTGCATCCCATTCTTGCCTCTATGGACAGCCCAGGCCAGGCCAGGCCAGGCTGGGCTGAAATACTTGCAAATCAGCAGTGTAGCACACAGCAAAATCACCAAAGAGAATCAAAAATGCCCATATGGCCACTTTTATTTTGCCCCTGCCAGCCAATCAAAAACTGTCCTGTGCTTGTCCATCACTCACCTGTCCTCTAGGGCTGATGCAGCAGCAGCTGTTACCGCGCCGCAATTCCATTCCACCATTTGGGAATTGCCTGCATCACACAACGGCTTTTCTGCAGACATTCTGCTAATTCCGCCAGCATTCTGCAAATTGCGAATTTGCGGAAAAAATGCAGAAACTGTTGGAAAACCGTTGTTCCGCTATTTTGTGGCACTGGCGGAATGGCGGAAGTAGAGAAAATGTTGTGTTTCTGCTATTTTGCGAAGCCTGTGGAAGTAGCGGAATGAAATTAGCAGAACTGCAGAAGTAGCAGAATGAAACTAGCAGAATGAAAGCCTCTGTCATGCTGTACCACTAATTGCGGAAACGCTGTTTCCGGCAGAAATAGCTACCGCTGCGACATTCCCCTACAGCCCTACCCATTACCACCCTGCCTACCAAGTATGACACTGAGTTTTGTTTCCCAGTTCAGAGAGTTAGGGTCAGGTCTGGGTCACTCCAGTCATGTGCGCATCCATCACTCAATCAGGGGTTCTGAACGTTCTAAGTGTTGGATCTTGATCCTTGGAACTCGGAAATTCAGAACCAAGTACCATGATCCTCAGTATATTCTGAGGAAAAAAAAAAAGAGTACTGAGTTTCAGCACTACCTTAAGCACTCGTCTGTCTAGCTGGTTTCCCTGTTGGTCCCAAATGTGAGAGAGAGAAGAAACAAAGTAGACAGTATGATAACTTTTGGTATCATCTACTTTAGTGTGCAATCCTTTGACCATTGAAGTCAATGGCAAAACTCCCATTGAACTTAATGGCTGAGGATTCTCCTGTTAGTCTCTTGTCTCTCTTGAATCTTCTTTGTAAAATATCTAACTTTGGGAAACATTTTTTAGAGTGTGTGTGTGTGTGAGAGAGAGAGAGATAAAAGAATAAGAAATGACCTATTGATTGAATTAGATCTAAGTGACTAGGGAGCAGACTAGGAGGGTATACATAAAACTTTTTAATTCTCTACTGTTTATACAGTCATTTTATTTTATACTCCTCACAGCAATTTGAACTTTACTTATATCAGAGAGGATCAAAATCTTAGATGTCTCTGTAGCGTTTATGAAGGATCCATTTCATGTTACTGTCCAGCATGCAAGAGTAGCCTCTGTTAGTAACACATCCAGATTTAGGATCATGCCATGAATTCTCCATAAACACTGCAGTCTCTTAGGCACAGGAAGATTACATACACTGGATAAAAACAGATGTGATTTTGGTCCGCTGTGACTTGCTTTGGCCCGCTGTGGCCAGGAATGCACCGGTACATGTAAATACGTGCTACCAAATGTTGGTCGGGGATTGCTGCAGGGAGTGTTGGTGACTTGCCAAATCTCTGAGGTCATACAGTGCCATGCATGCAGCACAGCCGTATGGCGCAAAAGTGCAACCCCAGCCTATGTGACTGGCCCTGCGTGACCGTGCTGTGTGCACAGCACCACGTGTGTATCTGAGTGCATGCATTCTGTTTGTGTGCCACACGCTAGGGTCAGCAATACAGGCTGCTGGATTGTCCCCATAGTCTCTCTTTAATAATATTGAAATATTTGTATTCTTTCTTCTTGCATATTCAATATATGTATTTTACTTAGAATACGTTTGGATCCAGATTTTCTCCTTTAATTTAATTTCAATGTAACTTGTATCCAATTTTAACTTCCTTAGTAAAGTAAGATAAAGGAAAATTGGTCTCTGTGTTCATTGGGGAAAGGGTTTCTCTTCCCTCTAGTTATAGCAGCTCAGTAAGGAACCAAAGTTCAGATCCTGCTTCTGGGTCCCTATCTTTCTCCAGGACCAAAAGCCTGGTTTACACCATGCAGACCACAGTGGGCTAGAAAATCTGTTATGGTGCATGGTGCCTGCTTGTGCCTCACTGGCCACCATGGCTATCTGTCATGGTGGGGGGTGGGTTTCTGGGAGTAGGGTGTGGACAGGGCCAGCCACTTGCACATTTGTTGTGCTTCCAGTTCTACCAACCCTCTACGCTCTACATGGGGCTACCCATGGTGACAGCTCGGAAACTGCAGCTGGTTTAGAATGCAGTGGCCCGTCTTCTGGTAGGGCTGGACCGCTGGGAGTGCATTACACCAGTGCTCCGTTCTCTGCACTGGCTGCCAGTGGTTTTCCAGGCCCGATTCAAGGTGTTTGTTTTGGCCTATAAAGCCCTAAACGGCCTAGGCCCTGCATATCTGCGGGACCACCTCACCCCAGGGTGCTGGATCAGCCCCTGTGGTCATCTGTGGGTGCCCTTCTCGAGGTCACCCGAGTCTTCCAGGGAGCCACACTGGAGAGGACATTCTTGGTGGCCACACAATGGCTGTGGAACTCCCTGCCAGAGGCGGCCTGGCTGGCCCCTGACCCCCCCTCATTTCAAAGATGCTGTAAGACCTGACT
>QEPC01010173.1:424909-436269 GCA_003113815.1 Sphenodon punctatus
CTCCCTGGACCACGGGGGGTGGCTGGGCAGCTCGCCACCACTGGGAATCCACTGTGGTGAATCGGGACTGCGTAATGTCTGAAAACACCCACAGTTAAGTGTAATTGGGAAAAGGAAGGGGCAGACTCATAGGTTTTATGTATAGCATAGTAAAATATATTTTAAGCAGCTAAGCACAGAAAACTTGTAGAGTTTTTTTGTTTGTTTGTTTGTTTTAAGGAGGATGGAGAAACTTAGTGAAGTAATGGAGGAATGGAATATTTGATTAGAATAGATCAGTTACAGCACATTGGCATAGCTGCTTAGGAAAAGAAATTCAATACCTTATGTATAGATGCTCCACATATTGATATAAACTTTGCTGTGATGTATGGCTTACATGACAACACAGCATGCCCTCAGTTTTCCTTTTACATTTAATGTTATTGTTCTCTTGTAAATCATGGTTTCCAACTAGTATTGATCTTATGCATTTACAAGACTACTATGAGGTGATTTTCTTTTGTTGTGGAGATGCCTTCCTACTATGCCTTTTTTACAATTTGCATTATTTTATTAAGAAATAATGAAATACATGAACACAAAATCTAGATGTGAGAATCAAAATGATTACCCTTCCGGGGGGCGGGGGCGTGTAAATTGAATGAAAAATGTTTCACCATGGTAGAAAGATGTACACTTTACTGGGGAGTGCAGGAGGAGGAAGCTGTGTGCACTAACTGGGATTTATAAACATTCTGCAGCACCAAAAATAAAGAAAAAATAGTAACAACCACTTAACAGCAAAAGGAAATCTCCATATTAACCCAAACAACATTAACATTTGTCCCCCAAACTTCACTCAACACTTTACTGCTCATCCACTTTTAAGCTGGGAAAATGAAAACATTTTAAATTAGTCAATTAATTCTGTTTTAATGGACCTCCACGTTTGAGCGGAGGGTTGCTTGTCCCCCCTCCCCATGTGAGAACAGAAGAAAAGAAGCCGCGGGTGGGGCCATGGGGGTAGCCGATGTTGCCTGAAGGGAGTTGGCTTTCCTGGGCTAAAAGGGAGTAGGAGATCTCATGAGAACCGGATCTCCATTAAGTGTATTGGAACCCACTTGTCTGGAGCAGGCAGTTGGGCAGTTTCAGCTAAGGAGTTACGGCTTGGAGCTCTGGCTGTGGTGCTTCAATTAGCTACATTCATTTTAGTCAGGATGCTAGATAAAGTGAAAAGGTTGGGCCCTTCTGGGCCAAGAACAAGGTCTCAGGGCGGCCTGAGTGGATGCGTGGCCCGGGGAGGTCCTCCCTCTTGGTAGGGGTTGGGAATGGCCATTTGCCTGGGTGCCACCTTCTGCCAGCTCAGACTTCAAAGGTGACAACACAACATGGTGCAGCCGTCTGGTGGGCAGCCCGGTCTGGGATTGGGCAGATGGAGTTGTTGGAGGCACAGGGTGCTTCTGGCCTTGTTCTGGCTGCTGGAATAGGACAGGGGAAAGGCGTACTTTCCCTGAGTGGGACTGATAATGGGGAGGTTGCAGGCTCCTATGGAATGGGGCTGGGGGTTAAACTAGGGTGGAGCACCATTGAACTGGCCACTTCACTCAGGGAAATATTGGCGTACATCGTGGCCTTAGAGGGGGAGCGAGTTGGGGCCTCTTCCCCCTCCAATTAATTCTTAAGTACTTCGATATTGTCCACAGGGCATACAATACATTCCAAGGACTGGGTTTGCTTAGGTATGATGAAATGTTCAGGATGAGGGTGGCCATAGCTTCATGACTCATCAGGGTGAGTATTCTGGCCTAGTTATGGGGATTAGCCTGGCTGGGCTTGGGGGACAACAGGAGCTGCAGGTGATTGCCACTGGGGATTTGACGCCACCAGTTTTGTCCAGGGGTTCAGTTGAGACTGAAGACGAAGTGATGCCGTTCACTCCTGCTGTTGGGGGAGGGGCCAGCATGGTGAATGCCTTGATGGGTGCTCAGCATTTGGGGCACAATGTGGGCCCAGTGGGGGGGACCGTCTAGGGGTACACAGCCAGGGCCGCAGTCCATGGGAGGTGTAGCTCATGAGGCTGAAGTGGTTGGTGCTTTGTAGCAGGGTGTGCAAGCTATATTGGGAGGGCCTCTGACCTTCCAGACTGGGGGAATGTATCAGACCACATGGCAGTGCATTGTGAGTGGCTATGGCTGGTTAGTGAATTCTGGTGGGTTCCAGGCACTCCCTGGAGGGATTCAGGTGCCCTTTTCTGGAATTTCCAGTGTAACTCAGTCTGGAGGGGTTCAGGCACCCTCTGTGGGCATTGTTCAGGGCAGCACTGTAACTCGGTCAGGAGGGTTGCAGTTTAACTCAGCCTGCAACTTTATGGTCTTCTTTTTTGATGCCTGGTGTGCTTCAGAGTCTTCCTCAGAAGACCGATCAAATAGCTTTAGGGGGAAGCTCCACAACTTTGAGTGCTTCGGCTACTGTCGAAGGCCAGGGGTTCCACTGGGAGGGGTCTTCTTGGAAGTTGGATAAACCGGGTTCTCAGTTGGCACAGTGGGGGCTGGGTTCCCTGCCATTTATAGGTCTTCTTGCGAGCTGGGTTGGGTGTGGGATGGTAACCCTCTGGTGGTTAGCTCTGGGCACCCTCAGCAATTTGTAGACTCACTTATTCCCTACGCTGAGGTGTCTGCTCCGTTAGGTGAGCATCTACTTCAAGCCACCAGGAAAGAAAATATGGAAAGGAATCGATATATTCTCCCTCCTTTTTAGGAAACCTATGATTGACCCCACTGAGAAGCAGGATAAGAGGGAGCAGGAGAAACTTAAAAATAGGGATGTGCAAAAAGAATACAGTTTGGATGTTCGGCCATTCGGTCATTCGGTTTGAAAACTGAGTTCGGGTTCGGTTGTTCGGTTTGGTGGAGTTTGGTTTGGACGAACATGGCTGAACATTCGAAATAGCGCTATCAGTACTGATATCGATACCGAATTTGAAGATTTTTTTTGGTATCGGTATCATTTGACCCTGAGACCACCCCTGGTCTCCAGTCCCCTGGTACCAGGAAGTCTGCTCCTAAGCTGCGTCCCCCTCCACTCATGTTTTTACCACCCGAATGGGCCTTCCAGTCACATTTTTCCCACTCCCGAACTCATCTGAACTCACCCGAGCATGACTTAACTGTTCAGTTGTTTCTGAGTTCAGTTCAGACGTTCAGTTGTCCGAACAGACTGAGTTCGGTCCAAACATCTGAACCACATACGCACATCCCTATTAAAAAAACCAAGGCAGACAAGAACTGGAACAACAGGCTGTCTGCTTATACCATCTATATGTGGGAGGTTATTCAGGCTCAGCCCAGGAGGGCATCATCAATTCTTAAGAACTTTGATATTGTCCACAGGTCCTACAATACTTTCCAACGATCAGGTTGGTTTAGGTACGATGAAACGTTCAGGATGAAGGCTGCCATTAATTTGTGCATTGCTGGGATCTGCACATCAGGAAGTTATGGCTTGAGTGTATGTTTGAAAATACATCGCAGGTGAGAGCAGATAGCACTCACATGTTGACCAGAGGGTCTTGCGATAGATCATATAGTGACATATCTGATGGTGGGAAGTTGTCATTGGCATGTTATGATTATATCTAGAAGGAAAAGTGTTCACAAGTTCTGTTTCACTTTCGACATGAATGTACTGCATGTTTGGGACACCATTCTGCCTTGTATTGTCTGAGAAACAAGTGAGAAAGGAGGAAAGGGCAGGTTGGGGGAGCTCCTGGAGCTGGAAGGGGTGGTACTGGGTCCTTCTAGTCTTCTCAGGCAAAGGGTGCAAACCCCAATTAAAGTGGAATTGGTTCAGAGATTACCCTGTTCCTGTTGATGTGGTTTATTTGTTGGATGGTTTTACCAAAGGTTTTAGGATTCCTTTGAGGGGAATTTGAGTGTTGAAGTTGTCTCCTAATTTGTCTTTGTAGTGGGGATTGGAGGAGATGGCTCGGGTGAAGGTCACCACGAAGGTTGATGAGGGCAGGGTTGCGGGGCCATTTGGTGCCCCACCTCTGCCTAATTTCAGGGTATCTCCTTCGGGAATTGTGCCTAAGAAGGTGCTGGGGAAAATTTGCTTGATCCACCATCTTTCATATAAGGATGTGCTAACACGGTTTGGATGTTCAGAGTTCGGCCCAAACCCAGCCAGTTTGGACACCCAAACTGAATGGCCATACCGAATGTCCAACCCCCGAACAGTTCGACCGCATTCAGATGAGTTTGGGTACGTTCGTGCAGGAAAAACCTGGCTGGCAGGCCTGCTATCTGGCTGGCAGGCCTGGGGGTGGGGAGGGATAGCTAAAGAGGAGACTTCCTGGAACCAGGGGTGGAGAGGCTTAGACTGGCAACCAGCCTGCCCAATCACCATCCCTCTTTTCATCAGACCACTGGCTTCACAGTCTGAAATTGGCATGGGGCTAGGCTGCATAGAGTCAATCGGCTTTGTGGTAAGGCGGGCACAGCAAGTACCAAAAGTCATTGCCCTCCCCCCTTCCAGTTCCTTCTGAGCTAGCCACTGATCCTGTCAGCAGGCGTTTTCAGAAGTCTCCCTCTGCCAGCAGTTTGTGTTCCTAATACATTGCCATCCTCCTATTTTACCCATTTCACACATTTATCTCCATAGTTTCATTTATATAGATTAGATTAGATTAGATTAGATTAGATTAGATAGGTTTAGGTGCTATTTCTTTTTTTTCCCCCCTCCCTGTGTTCTTCCTCCCTACCCTCTCTTGAATCCTTCCCTCTCCCACTATATATTCCATCCCTGATTCCCTTCCCCTGTTTTTGGATTTATTTCGAGTAGCATTAGATTGATTTAGGTTTCATTTTAGTTTTGTACTCCTCCCTGTGTTGTTTGTTGTGAGCTGACTGTCTTTCCTCCCCCATCCCTCTGTATAAGACAGTTACTATAGGCAGATAGTTGTAGGAGTTACCTTAGTTATAGAGATAATTAGAGATAGTGTGCAGTGATTCCGTTTTAATATTTTATGGTATGTTTGTAGGACTAGGCCTTTGTAGATATAAGATAATATTCCATTTAGTTCCATAGGTTTTAGAATAGTTAATAGCAGTTAGAGTTAGTGTAGTAGGTATATATAATATTCAAATTATGAATAAATAAAGAAATATATAAAATCTTCCCCTGCATAATTTGTAAAGGAAAAATGGAGAAGGCAAGAAGGAGAGGCCAGTCTGCTGCCAGTAAGGCAGGCAATGGGGCATGTGGCAGAGGTTGCAGGGGTCGTGCCAGTGTAGTGGCAGGCATCAGCAGTAGCCCGAGCCCATCACCATGCCCCAAACTGCACAGGCCTGATTTTGGCAGTCAGGCTTCAGAGGCTCCCAGCAGTGCACTAGGGGTGTGTTTTGGTGATGCCTCCTGCAAGCGTCCTCCATGCAGGGCACTGGAAACAGCCAGCCACTCCAACTCCAGGACCCATCATAAGGGTTCTGGTGCCTATGTTCCAGGCAGGGAGGGCTGTCGTTCCACTACACTGTCTGCAAATGCCCCACCGATGCCAGCCAGCCTGTAACACCTGGCCAAGTTGGGGTGCCAGCCACCAAGCCCTGGCCGGGCCTCTGCCACTGCTCTGCTGATCCCTGGCAACCTGCAATGCCCAGCCAATTAGGGGTTGCAGCCATTCCAGCCCCAGGTCAGGACCCAACATCAGGGTCTGGGGCATATATTACAGGCAGGGACGGCTGTCGTTCCACTTCATCCAGAAGCTGCTACTCTTGTCAAAGAACCCAGCATCAGGGTTCTGGGGCCGTCATTCTGCTCATGTGGAGCTGTCATTACACCACATCAAGAAACAGCCAGCCACTCCAGGCCCAGGACCCACCATGACGGTTCTGGGGCTGTCATTCCGCTCACAGGGAGTTGTCATTCCACCGCATCAAGAAGCAGCCACTCCAGCCCCAGGACCCACCATCAGGGTTTTGGGGGCAATGTTACAGGCAGGGAGGGTTGTCCATCCACTTCATCCAGAAGCTGCCACTCTAGTCCCAGGACCCACCATCAGTGTTCTGGGGCCGACATTACAGACAGGGAGGGCTGTCTTTCCACATCATCCAGAAGCTGCCACTCTAGTCCCAGAACTCACCANAGAAATGTGTGTGTAAAAACACCCATCATTTATTCTTACAGTTTCAAAGTTCCACAATTTCTGCCGGCACTGTGAAGCAGCAGGACAAACAGTGTTCCGACAGTTTCTGAGATTGTTCAGACAGTTTCCAAATTAGCAGAATGCCAGTAGAATTAGCAGAATGCCAGCAGAAAAACTTCAGGAAGTCATGGGCAATTCCAAAATGGCAGAATGAAATAGCGAAGCAGAAAAAGGAGTTGCTGCTTCAGTCCTTGGCTCTCTGTTCAGTTAAGTATTCCTTGTTTGATTCTGTGGTAAATATGAGGAGCTGTGGCATGGGCATTTTGTTAGCAAAGTGTGACATTATGTCTGCTTTCTGGCTCCTTCCTGTGGACTGGGACTATTTTGATTTGTTAGGTTTTAAGTTTGACAGGTTTATTTTGCACTGCCAGCCAATCAAAAGCTTGCCATCTGGCTTGACCGGTCAATGAAAAGCTTGCTGTCTGGCTTACCATCACTCAACTGTCCTCTCCCATACCCCCCTCTTACCTAATATGGCACTAAGTTTCATTTCTGAAGGGAAGCTCAACTGTCCACCAGCCCCCCATGCATGTAGAGGTTTCTGAAGTTTCACAAGTTTTCAGAATTTTTCCAAATAACGGGCTTGGTGCTTGGAACTTCAGAATTTGGACTTTCCAAACCGAAAACCATAATATTTGCCAAATTCTGAAGTTTTCCTAAGACTTCATTTCAGCCCTAGTAGTCAGTGCAAAATAAACATACTTAACAACAAATAGCTATATAGTTGGGGGCAATCCAGTAGACTGCGTGCACTGCCTGCTACACACCTCCACGGGCAGAACATGTACACTGCAGGCATGTATGCACAGAGCACAGAAGTGTGTGGCAAATGCTCAACCCGGGCCGACCTGATCCCTGAACCCACACACACCGTGGTCTGAGGATGGAGCTGGCATGGCTCCTGTTTCATCTCCTGGACTGCAGGGTGTGTGGGCTGGGTGTGTGCGTGTCACATCAGCCTGGGTTGCGCCTTTGCCGCACGTGCTGTGTGCATGCACACCAGCAGTGGGAGCATTCTTCTCATGCACTGCATATGCAGCCCACTTGATTGCCCTCTATAATTGTACCTAAATGTCCCAACTGAATTTCAGACTGCATTGTACTAGACACTAGGGGTGGGAATATTGGTTCTCACGAGATCCGATATTGCCGGTATTTGGGTGTATTGGTTTAATCCGATAAATCTGATATTTACCTGTACCAGCATACTGGATTTTTAACATTGGCTGCAGTACCGGATTTTTTACATTGTGGCCATTGAAGTCAATAGCCACAATGTAAAAAATCCGGTACTACGGCCAATGTTAAAAATTTGGTATGCCGATACCAGTACATCCGGTACCCGGTATTCTCCCCGGTGTCCCACCCCTACTAGGCACTGTACAAACACCTACTTGGAGACAATACTGGTCATAAATAGACAATACAGTCACAGGGAAAAAGAAAAGCACAAGGATGAAGCGTTAATTAATAAGATGGGACAGAATACAAGTCTTTTAATTTGAATTCATTGCCAGACCACACTGCCTTTCAAGTTCAGGCCCTAAAAGAGTAGTTCTTGCCTTTTACAGCTAACAGCCATAGATTTAAATACCTGAAGTAGACCCATAGTGAAAAATTTTGTGTGTGGTGTTTTATGCTTATCTGTAGATTCAGTCTGTGTATTCCTGTCAGTGCTCGGCACCGCCACTCGGGAGATAACACAGCCTCACAGTGGCCAGGGCGGCTTTCAGCGCCTCACTCACTGGAAGCAGGCCCCGCCTACGCCGAGCTGGGTGGCTCCTGGGCCCCTCCCCTCACCCCACCGGCTCTGACAGCCCCGCCAGCACAGCAGCAGGTGGGCAGGGCCTCCCCATAGGTCCAGAGGCAGAGCCACGCATGGTGCGCTGCTCTGCGCAGCTCACAGAATGCCAGGGGGCGGAGCCAGCCCAATAAGACACCAGCACTGAGAACACTCATTGCTGGTGACTGAGCGCAGACTGGCCATCCAAAAGCTAAGTGTCGCATTGAATCTTGTTGTGTACCTTGAAAACTATATTGTGTGTNGATGCCAGCCAGCCTGAAATGCCCGGACAAGTAGGGGTGCCAGTCACCAAGCCCTAGCCACACCTCTGCCACTGCTCTGCTGATTCCTGGCAGCCTGCAACTCCCAGCAGTGATGGTGACTAGAACTGGAGAATCCATCATAAAGTGACCAGAACTGGAGGCCTACCAGTGTGTCTGTTTAAGATATTAAACCACCCAAACCCCCGCAAGGCCTACCCTTCACTTCAGATCGGGTAACGTTCACAAAAAAGGACACATACCCGTCCAATTGCCCCGCATGCCATGTTTCTTGGAGCAAAATAATGTCAAAGGATCTAATGAAACAACCAAAATCATTATCCATTAATTTCATTTTCCTACCCAAAATGTTCATAGAAACTATAGAGATAAAAGATTTCCTTAGGGGGCCTACCCATCATTCCTTCACTTCATCTGTGGATGCAAAACCCAATTGGTTTGAGGGGAGATAAAATTCCTCCATCCCCAATATTGAGGGTGAGAGAGGAGGTTCAGGCAAAGGATCCATCTTAACTGGACATAATCCTAAAGGATCAGAACCAGTATTACCCAGCACTGTGCATGATGACTTCCCATGTGCCAAAGCATCCAGGGAAGTGGCCTCATGCTGAATATTTTGTAACACAACTTCTTTTACCTGCTCTGTTACTAAGACCACTTACCCTTGAGGATGGTACCCTTCTAAATAAATAGTCATAGCAGCCTGCCAGGTATCGGTGGAGCCACAGTAGAGGTCCGGCTCGGACTTGGTGGTGGCTGGCACCCATACAGGTCCGGGCATTGCAGGCTGGCATCCTACTCGCCAGATCTTAACCAACTCTTCTGCAAATTGGTCAAGTATCCTTCCCCAGTGGTGATTCACATGGCCAACCAGCCACCACCTGCCGTGATGGCGACTAGAACAAGAGAACCCAGCATAGAGCGAGTAGAACTGGAGCCCTGCCAGCCTGCAATGCCCGGCCAAGTAGGGGTGACAGCCACCAAGCCCGGACCGGGCCTCTGCTGCTGCTCCACTGATGTCAGCTTGCAATGCCTGGCCAAGTAATCCCACCTCCCCACCTCTGTAACCAAACCACCCAGATGCCTCTCCTTATCTCCCACCCTTCTCCCCCTCTTCGGCCCCGCTCCCCCTTCCCTCTCANCCACCTCTTTCCCCCTCCTCCTCTGCCCCAGTGCCCATTTCCCGCTGATCCTGTTGCCCTCCGTCCCCTAATCTTATCCCCATTCCCTGTCTCCGATCAACTCCCATTCTCCTGTTCCCTCTGGAACTGTTGCACCTCTGGTAATAAAGCCCCCTATAATCATGATCTTTTCTTCTCTTGCTTCCTTCACCTCCTCACCCTTATTGAAACCTGGCTCTCCACCACTGACACTGTCACCCCTGACACCCTCTCCTTCGGTGGTGTCTCCTTCTCCCACCAGCCCAGCTCTAAAGACCGGGGTGGTGGCATAGGCCTCCTCCTCACTTCTTCTGGCCAGTTTTGTCACCTCCTCCCGCTCTCTCCTTCCCCTCCTTTGAGGTTCACTCCATAAGCCTCTACTCCCCTCTCCACCTCCATGTTGCTGTCATCTTCCGTGCCTCCCCCTCCCCCCGGCTCCCTCTCCTCCTTTCTCTATAACTTTGAGTCCTGGTTCACTCTATTCCTCTTTGATGACATCTCCACACTCATTCTTGGTGATTTCAACATTCATGTTAATACATCCTCTCAGCCTTTCATCGCCCGCTTCCTCTCCTTAGCTTCCTCCTTTAATCTCCACCTCTAGACTAGCTCCCCCACCCACACTAATGGTCACTCTCTTGATCTCGTGTTCTCTATGAACTGCTCTGTCTCCGATCTCTCCTTCGAGCCCCATCACATATCTGACCATTTCCTTGCCTATTTCAACCTCTCCCACTGCTCCCCCTCCTCTTCCCCATCTCCCCATCCCTTCCGTGATCTGCAGGTCATTGTGTCCCAGGAGTTTGCCTCTTCCCTTTCTCCTCTTCTCCCATCAGTCTTCTCCTCCTCCTCCCCCGACTCTGCCATCTCCACCCTCAACTCCTCTCTCTCCTCCACCCTTGACTCTCTTGCCCCTTTCTCCTCCCACCCAGTTCTCTCCCATAGCTCTTGCCCTTGGCTCACCCCCATCATTCTCCATCTCTGCTCCTGCAACCGGACTGCTGAATGCCTCTGGCACATATCCCACTACCACGCTGACTTCCTCCACTTCATATTCTGCCTCTCATCACTCAATTCTGCTATCTCCCTTGCTATACAGCAGTACTATGCCTCACACATTGAGTCCTGCTCCCAGGACCCTTGCCGCCTTTTCTCCATCTTTGATTCCCTTCTCAACCCCTCCATCGTCCTCCTCCCTCTTCCCTCTCCACTCAGGATCTTGCTCTCTTTTTCACCTTTAATATTGACAAGATCCGCCTGGAAATCACATCCAAGTCCTCTCCCCCTACTACTCCTCCCTCCCTCCTCCCCCCACGTCTCTCCTGTCCTCCTTCCCTCATGACTCCCTTGAGGAAATCTCCTCCCTGCTCTCCTCCTCCAACCTCTCCACTTGCCCCCTGGACCCCATTCCTTCACGCCTCCTGACCTCCATTTCTTCTACCGTTGTCCCTCCCCTTCTGCACATCATCAACCTCTCCCTTTCTACCAGCTCCTTCCCCCCTGCCTTTAAACATGCCACTGTCTCCCCCATCCTCAAAGAGTCCACTCTGGATCCCTCTGAACCCTCTAATTACCATCCTGTCTCGCTCCTCCCTTTTGCTTCCAAACTCCTTGAATGGATTGTCTACTTCCATTGCCTTGACCTCCTCTCTGCCAACTCCTCCCTTGACCCCCACCAATGTCTTCCACCCCTTCACTCCACTGAAACCGCTCTTGTTAAGATCACCACTGATCTTCTTATAGCTAAATACCACCACATTTACTCTATTCTTCTCCTTCTTGATTTCTCTGCTACCTTTGACATTGTTGACCACTCACTCCTGCTTGAATGTCTCAATGCCTGAATGTCTCAACGCCAACTCAAACTGAATATGGCGAAAACTGAACTCCTTATCTTCCCTCCCAATCCTTCCTCTCCCTCTTCCCTGCCAATTGCCATTGACGGGGCATCCATT
>QEPC01010175.1:14604-25390 GCA_003113815.1 Sphenodon punctatus
TGGTGCCCAGGACCCTGTGCAGTTCCCCGAGTGTCTGTTCCTCTTCAGTCCTTGTATTATCCTTGTCCTCTGGGGCACTTGGCTACCTCTCATTGCGTCCCGATGATGAAAAGGGTTGCCCTCTGAGCAAGGGGGAAAGCCCACCCACTACCCTGAGGGACATTCTAGTCTTCGAGACAGACTCCATTTACAGAGGTAGCCGCCCCTTGTATTTGCTTCCTTGTTTCCCTCTCGTTCTCCTTTGTGTTTGGGTCCTAATCCCTAGTACTCCCCTAGTTTTCCCCCGTCCCCCATGACACCACTGTCCCCTCTTCCTGTCTCCCCCTCCTTGTCTTTTAGATTGTAAGCCACAGGCAGGGACCGCATCCATTTCTATATTCTGTACAGCACCAAGTACATGACTGGCGCTATATAAATGTTTCTAATAATAATAATAATAGACCTAAAACAAATAATCTCAGTGATTGATGCTTCTATCAGATGCAGAGAGATCTGTGCAACATGGAAATCCTACCGGTTTTCCTGTTGTTTTTGCCATTTTCCAATACTTTTTGCATGTTGAACAGGGCTACCAAGGGTCAGTCTCAAGCCCCATGTGTGTCCCACGTGCACTACCCGGCACTGTGGAGTTGAAAACCTGCGAGCTAAGCACTGGGGAAGTGCTGGAAATTGCCAAAAGTGCTGTAAAACTGCCATAAAACTGTTGTAAAAATTCCAGAAAGTGGCGAAAAAGTACCGGAAAGTGACAGGGGAAATGTGAAAGTGCAGAATCACCAGAAACTGACAAAATGCCAACAGACACGCAAAAGCACTCCTGAAATTTTGGTATTTCCCTTCGAGATAGGAACACTTTCTCTCATCTCAGCCCTATCCAGCACCCTAGGACAGCACACTCCTGCCAATGAGCCACTTCAATAGAAGCCAGAGAGAGCCACAAATCTCCATGATTGAAAGAGTGATGGGGCTGTATTTGGCTCAAAGGCCAGAGGTTTTCCCCATCCCTAGTTTATAGGCTTTGGGAAGCAGAGTGCTTAAAAGAATTTGTGTTTTCCTGATGAGAACTAAAAAACTGAACTTGAGACCAATTTTATTTCAACTAGTCATTGAAAGGTAACCAGATATGGAAATGAATTTCTGCCAATGGGCAGAGGTGAAAACTATTTTTGGTCAGTGTCACCATAGGCCCTCTTTTGCTACCCTGGTTTTTGCAAGCTTTTCTTTGGCAATTGTAGCAGTGGAAGCGTGCCTGTCTTTGCACCTGTGAATTCACTTCACTTTGTTAGGCCTCCCCGAACATCCAGTATTATTCCAGTGGACAAGTCTACAGCTGTGCCATAAAACAGATTGCCCAGCTGTTGAGTTTAATGCAAAGAGTTTTACCAGCACTTTTTCAGAAATATTTACTTTCATGGTACAATAGTAGCTAAATTACAGACATGAAAAACTAAAGAAAGCACTGCTTGACTGACACAATCCTCATTGTAACATAAAATATAGAGGTTTTCTTAAGGGATTATTACTGTTATTTTTTCATTTATATGATGCAAAAAAATGTGCCAGGCACTTTACAGATATTTTGGAAGACAAGATCTTTGCCAATGCACCCTGCCCCCCAGAAATGAGACACGGAGACATGAATGGAATTAAATGGCCGCACTCTTTAATCAAACAAATCAAGATGGTGAGATTGCTCCTAAGCAATCATGGGTCCAGTATTTTGAGTCAAGAACTTAATTAACATTTAAAACAGGTGTCTGGCTTGGATATGCCCTCCAGTGCCAGCACCAAGGTAAACTTACCAACATTCCCCTTCGAACAGCTCCCTGGCCAAGGCCGAAGGGGAAACGCCCTTACAGGCATGAATAAGGAGAATGGTGTCATTAGGGTTTGAGGGCCATGCTTGCCCTTACCCTCCCGGTTGATACCCCTCCCAGGGGAATGATCCTATTGTTAGCCATGCCCTGCTTATCGCCAGGTATCATATGCCCCCCCCCCCCATCTCTTATGGAGATGACTCTTTCTTCTATCCTAAAACTACCTAACAAAACATACTGGACCCCCACCACCTGACCGGGACACCCTGCTTGCAGGGTGTCCTGTCCCCCACCAATTCCTGCTCACACCAAATTCACGGACTCCACTGATAACCTGGCTAAATACAGGGCATTACCCTCAGGGGATAAATGTACACCATCCCGTAAAAACAGCTCGGGCCATTTATATGTCAGTTGACCATGCGTAAGACAGATGTCCCCTAGACCAACCCACCATTTGTTAATTTCCCTGTTAACATTTCTGCATGCCTTGTTGATTTTCTTAGGGTGAGCAGTGTCGCCCCAAGTTAGTCATGGTACCAGGTGTGTCCACACTATCCTGACCCCCGGAAAAAACCCTTTATTAAAGGCAGCTCCATCTTGATTTTTACAACTAAGCTGACACTAGTTGTCGCCCTCAAATCGTTTTCCCCCAAGTGCAAAATTATGATACCGGGGTGCAGCTGGTGTTGCTTGTGGGACAGCATTAGAACCAGCTGTTCCCATTTCATACCCCCATGACCTATCCACCCTATCCTTGCCCTGGATGAAAGGCCTAGTTGCATCCCCCATTGGGATGCACCAAAGTCTTGTTTCTCCGATGGTGCCTGGGGCCTGAAGGAAATGCAAAGGTCAACATGTTAGTTCAAGTGTAAAGGCTGTATGTATCCCTTGAAAGCACGGGATCACCATCTGCCTATGGCCCTGATGTCCTTTTCTGACATCCCTGCTGCCGCTGCGGTAGTTGCAGCACCTATTCTGAATGAATGGGACCCATATCTCTCCGCAGGCAAACCCACTCCCTTCACTGCTTCCTTCAATACCCCATTGAACTGGTGCCATGTCAGACGGGCTCAATTCCCATGAATAAATAGGTTACCTGTGACAGAAGTTCATGCAGTCAAGTACTTCCTTATTGCCTGCACTGGGCAGATCTCCTGCAACCCTATCTGATTTAGACTCAGAGTTTGTCCCCGCCCCTTTTGGTCCGTTTTTGAGCATCGAACCATTATGTGCAAGACACGTGGGTGAACCTGAAAGTCCTGCACCTCTAGAGCCCTCCTGGACCGGTCATGTCTCCCTTCAGCCACTACTTCACTAATGCTAAAAGCCCCAAAAAACGTAACCTTGAAAACTGTGGAAAACAGTAGCTCCTCGTACTGGTTAAAACAGATTCCCGGCAGTGCACCACAAAGGAATGGAGATAGGGGCCCTCGTGTCACCTTGGTGTTCCGTTTCCCTAGCCCAACTCTCAAACATTTGCCTTGAGAAAAAGCCCCTATCTGGAGGAGGGAAACCTTCTAAGCGACTAACAAAAGCTAAGGCAGTCACCTTACCTGCTATGGTCCTACCTGCCAAACCCTTCCTGTGTAAGTGTAATAAGAACTGCAACATTTCATCCTCATGAATGGGAAAGCCATAACCCCATCCCCTACTATGCCTACATTTCTGAAACTCCCTATATGCCCGTCCGTACGCCGCCTGGGTACACAGGGCCAAAGATCCCTGGACAATCTTCCGCATCTCTATTCTCCAAGGCTCCAGACTCCCTGCGGGAGCGGTTCTGAGTTGGGTGCAGCTGCCGCTAGTTGGGTGCAGCTGCCGCTAGTTCCCGGAATCACTCCATCTGCAACCGAGATAGCACATCGGCTACACTGTTTTCTACACCGGGGACATGGCGCGCAGTGAAAAGTATGTTGTGTTCCAAGCACTTGAGTACCAGTGCCCTTACCAACCTCATCACCCTCCTTGACCAAGATGACATAGAATTAATTACATGTACTACATCCAGGTTGTCACACCAGAAGATCACTGATCTATTGGCAAATTCCCTTACCCAAAGCTGTACCACCAGCACTATGGGGAAAAGCTCCAGGAATGTTAAATCTCAAGTCACCCCAGATGTAATCCACGATGGGGGCCAAGGTGGGGCCAAGGTGCAGCACACCAGCGTCCAAATCCCACTCCCCTGGCCGAATTGGAGTGCACCTGGAGTTGGGCCCCCAATCGCAACTCTTCCCTCCAAAAGCTTACCCCATTATATTCCTTAAGGAACACTGACCAAGTCCCTAAATCCTCCCTCATCTCCTGGGTGACTCTCACATGATGTTATTGTGGCGGGCTCCCCGCTAATGGCACGTACAACCTGGATAGGAATGCTCGTCCTGGTGTCACCACCCTACACATGAAATTTAGGCTACCCAACAACAACTGTAAAGTGTGCACCTTAACTTTTTTAACTTGCGAACATGCTTGTATCTTTTCCCTCAATGCTTCCAACTTATCACCTGGTAAACAGGACAGCATGCGGATGGCATCTATCTCAATCCCCAGGTACGTAATTCTGGTGGTTGGCCCCTCCGTTTTTTCAGGGGCTAGGTGGATCCCTAAGTGAACCGCCAGGAATTTGAATTCCTTCAACAACTGTTCACATTGCTACATGGCGGGGGAGGCGATTAACAAAAAATCATCTAAATATTTCGACACGTCCCCACATTCTATGTTCTGCCTGAACACACATTCCACGAGTGAGCTAAAACACAAACAAGAGACCGAGCAGCTCATAGGCATGGCCCTGTCATAATAGTAGGAGCCCTCAAACTTCATTCCCAAAATCTGAAAACTCCTGGGGTGGACTGGCAGGAGCCGAAATGCTGACTTCACATCGCACTTCACTAGGAGGGCGCCTTTGCCATGTACCTTAACCCTATCTATTGCTTCATCGAATGATGTGTACCGTACTGTTAACAATTCCTTTGGTATGGCATCATTGACAGAACGCCCCTTCGGGTAGGACAGGTGGTGGATAAGTCGGAACTCTCCCGATACGATTTTTGGTACAATTCCTAAAGGGGATACCATGAAATTCTCGAAGGGGGGCTCAGAGTATGGGCCAGCTATTCTGCCTTCCTCTACTTCCTTCCTGATCTTTACCCTAACGACCTCCTCCATTCCCTTTACCGACTTCAGGTTGGGTGGTTCGCGTCCTTGTCAAACTGGCCCCTCTGGGATTTCAAAACCAAACTCAAAACCCTTTAACACATAATCCACCTCTATCTTGTCAGGATGGTGGATCAAAGCCAACTCAAATCTTTTAACATTCATTGGTGTTGGGTCCCTTTCCCTTCCCAGCCCCCTGCTGACCACATTGATTGTTTGAGTCTGGGCATGCTCCTTGCGGGTACCTTTTACTTGCCCATTGGTTTGCTCCTGTAACAAGTTGAAAGAGAGTGGGCACCACCACACATGGAACAGACATGACGGAACTTACAGGATCCATGGACACACCTCCCATTCCTGTTATACTCCCAACAGGTGGCCCCACGTCCCCTTCTCGTATCCAGCCTATTGGGATCATTGGCTGGGGCAACTCCTCCCTTTAATATTATGTGCCTGCTATCTGCCTTGGACGCATTGGTCGTATCGATCATGCAGTCCAACCATAGATGCTGTGAGTGGTGGTCCCACCGCAGCCCTGGAGTAAAGGATGCTCTGTGACGAAAGGCCTCGTCATACCTGAGTCACGCACCGGGGGTCCCACACCATATGCCCTTTTTACTATATCTGCATACTTCAACTCCTCCACGGCCCTTTCTGGGAAGACTTCTAGGATTACCCCCAAATAAATGGAAAAGGCAGAGGAACAGTTTGCCCAGTTCCTGTCCGCCTTGGGTCGCTGGAATCTTTCTTTGCGGTCGTCCCTTTCCGCAGGATCCACGATGGAAATAGCTGAAAAGGAGTGCAAAGATGTCTATAAACTCTCTCCACCATATCCTTTCCCATGTAGTATAGGCCAGGTGTTTGCCTATGGGGGCAGACAACTCTGAATATCCTCCCCCCGGGGGGGGAAGGGGATGATTGGTTGTGGTCAGGTTGGTGGCCACCAGTGGAAGGTGGCCTAGTCCTGAGTCAACTTCCCTCCTCTGGCCCGCTGCCTTGTCGGGCTGGAAACCGCTACCTGCAGCATGGTACCCCACGGGAGGAGAGACCGGAGTGACCTTCACTCATGACCCATTCCACCAGAGCGGCTGGGGAGGTTGCTGTGCTTGCCCCTGCTGGGCCGTGTGCACGTTCGTAAAGCCCGTTGCACTTGCACTTGCCTTCTGGCCCCCTTCAGCCCTCAAATTTCCCAATTGTTGCTGTAGCTGGTAATTGATGCTCGCCAACCAATGCGTCTGATGCATTTAGTCACCCATGTCCCAGCTGCTACTCTGGTGGTATGCTCAATCTCACCTGCTTAGACCCACGGCACCACTTTCCCGGTTTCCTCTTGCCCCCCTGCGTTCCTCCATTGCTCCCAGCTCCTGCTCCAAGGCCTGTATGCGCTCCCGCATTTCCTGATCCCCTGTAACCGCATCGTCTCCACTGTCTTCCAGTGGGAGGGGTTCTGGTGCCCCTTCATCCTCCCGTCGGGACAATAAACCCTCCCCCAGCGCCCAGAGGGTCCCCCATTGGGAGGGCCCCCAGGGCTGCCAAAGGGGAGGCCCTGCCCCAGCTTGGCCCAGCCCACTGCCCTTGCCCAGCATGGGCCGTGGCCCTCTGCCACTGGGTCCCTGCACCCTCACCCTATCCACGTGGGTCATTTTCCCCTGCCTGAACGATTGGGTACCTCCCCCCTCTCACAGGTAATAGGACCTCGCAGATAGCTACGGTGCCGCCCTGCCCCCTTGGTGCACCCCCACAGCCTGGGGGAGCTCTCTGAGGGGCACATGGGGTGGGCTTCTCACTGGCCCCATCCCTAAATTGAAGAGGGAGAGATATTGTGCATCCCCCCTGCCTCACTAGGTGGTTTATTTCCCCCCCTTGTGACCTGATCTGGGGGGCTGTGAAGGGGCTCCCCTCCTGGTTGGGTCCATGAGGGGATTACTTCCCTTCCCAGCCCCATTCCCTCATTCCAGAGGGAAGCCGCCAGGACCTCACAGGCCCGAAGGCGGCTCTGCATTTCTCCCCTCGTGGGGGGAGAGGGTGCCTCACTCACCCCTTCCTGGGTTGGTGGCAACTGTGCCGGGGGCGATGTCTCAGCCTCCTCCCCCACAGTTGTGTTCTTTTTGGCCCACTTCTCCTTGACCGGGAGGGCCTTTCTCTTCTTTTGCTACCCCATTGCACTCCCTTTTGATCCCGCAACTGCCAGCAGCTGCACCTGCGCTGCTGACTTCTTGGGGGACCCAAAGCGACTGCAGCGCCTGGGAAGCCAAACACACGCGGGCGGCAACTACTCCTCCCCCTCCTAGTAAGGGATTGGTTGTCCTGGGGGCAGCCCCTCCATGTGCCTCCTGTCTCACACATGATTCCAGGGAGCCTATCAGGAGGTCCCCAGGAGAAGATACGGGGCCTCTCAAACCCCTGCGGCCCAATCTCCGTGCTCATCTCCGGGGGGGATTCGGGTGCGGCAACCTCCCCCTGCCTTTATTTAGCGGCGGAGGGCCCTTGTCCAAAGAGCTGCACCTAGATTCTAGATGGGAGAGTTAGGGAGGGATGAATGGGATACAACAAAAAGCACACTTGCACATGACAGATTGAGTCTCTGATTTAGTCTGATGAGAGGCTTTTGGAGTTAGAGTGCTTAAAAGAAGGCTGTTTAAGGCAACTGCATGTAACCGCTGCCTGCCAGCTCCCCAAATCAGCTTTCCTGTCAGAGAGCGAGGAAGAGAAAATGTAATGTAGCAGCCCTCTAAACCTTGATAATACAAATGCCACCTCTAGTCTAGTAGAACTCTCTAGTTCAGAATTCAGAAGGTCTGGAGCTCCAATTTTCTCATCCAGTTTAGTCACGCAAGTTCACAGGGACATCAGAGGTATCTGCAGATGCCACTGACAAAGTTTGTCATTCTCTGCCCTTGTTCTGTTCCAATCAAATAAAATGACAAAGGCCAAAGAGTTTTCATAGGACTTTACATAATAATCTTGTAACAGGTTTTTTTTTAGTAGTAGTATAAATTTTATTCCATAGCCAACAGCCTTCGCAAAAAAACAACCCCAAAACCCCACACAAAACACATAAACACCAAAAGTACCCACATGTGCCTAAGATTAAATAAGATCCGTATACAGTAGTACCAAAATGTTAAGTATACAACATAATACAGCTAACTCTACCTCAAACCCTATTTAGCCCTCCTAAGGGGCTAATATCCAACATTTGGGGGCCACAAATAAACAATCAGGATAAACATAAACAGCTATAGATAACCAGTTAGAGTATGGGACTACCCCTTCATCCAAGATCTGGGCAGCTTTCTTGAACTTCAAAACATGAGAAAGAAACCTGGAAACATTAGATGTTGCGTTTGTGTAACAGTTTATGCGCACTCCTTGGAATTATTTTTTACATATTGCATAATATTATTTCAAAATAAATTAAAGGCAAGGAATCTTGACTTAATTACTAAGATGTATGGGTGGATGATTTATTTAAGGAATTTTGAGTGCCTCCATAGGCAGTGAAAAAGCTCAAACTTCAGACAATCACTAGGAGTCCTTACAGGACTAGACCCCAGGGGAGGGGTAAGTGCTCGCAGGGAGCCATCCCAGAACAGCCTCTGAGAGCAATGTTAGCTCCTCAGTAGAACCAAGCCAAAGCCCAGGGAAGGGATCTTCTGGCTACAAGGAGAAACTGCCCAGATTGAGGCTTTTCTCCAGGGAGAGGCAATTTAGGTGCTCCACAACCGCAGAACTGCTCAGTTAGAAGATTGACTAAGGGCAAGGGGAACTGTTACTGTCACTGCCCAGATAGAGGTTGGTCTCAAGACAAGGGATTTGTGTTATGAACGGTGTGTATTTGAATATGGACTCTCGGCTCATCATGTGAATAAAAGCACTTTTGGTGCAAAGACTAAGAGTATGGCTGGAATGGATCCTGTAAGGATGTACCCATGTGGAGTAAGTACACCTGACAGGACCTAAGGCACCCCATGAGCTTCCTCTTGATGGGAATATCAATTACCCACCTGCTACCCAACTGCCAACAGTTTTAAGAATAAAGAACCGTCAAAAAGTCTAACTCCTATAATGGGAGAGAAAAAAAACTGAGGTGGGGTTTGTAAAGGACATGCTATCCCTGAATGTGAGATACAAGGAACAATGCCCTCTGTATTTTTAGTGGCTGCACCAGGCAGCCCCACGTAGCACTTTTAGCAGTGGTTGAGGCAGAGAAACAGAGGGTTCTCACCATAGATCTCAGTCTCAGGGAAAGTTCCCCAAGAAAATGCACACGAAGTTGTGAGTTTGAATATTGCTACTTGTACACCTCATCTTTTTAGTCTCTGTATTGCTCAACATAAATTAAGATGTTAGGCACTGCACCCTCATTTTCCAAATAAGCTAACAGAAGCAAGGGGGATCTGGGCCAGAAATGGCTGCAGGATCATGTCTAAACTGGGACAGGATCAGGAAGTGTTCAAGTAGGGTCCAGGGGGAAGATCTGAGCAGGACAGGGAAGATGTCAGGGTGGGGAGAGAGACAGGAAGGATGGGGCGAGCAGACTGATCCATCCAGTTTCCTGTTGCTACCAGCCACCCTTATATGCGGACTGGCAGCCAATCAGGAAACTCAACTGAAAGGCATGGTAAGGGCTGGAGTAAACAGCAGCCTTATATGGGAAGCCTGGGCCCAGTCAGAAAAAGGTAGTGGTGAAGGTCACTGCTCTGAATATCTCGAAGATGGTGGTTCAAGGCTAGCCCCTTAGAAGCACCGAGCTGCTTATTTAAGTGTGTAAACATGCCTTTTGAAATCAAATTATAGGCAGCCATTTTTAAAATCATCTAGGGATCAATTCTGGACACATCTGTCACTTTGCTTTATCAGTTTCTGTGAGCCATTGGCCTCCTTTAAAATCTCTTGTATTATAGTACTGAAGAAAAACCTAGACTACATGAGCGTGGTTTTTTACAGCAGAAGTCAAATTTTGCACAACTTTGGAGCTATTAAATTGAAGCAGGATGTCAAAGAGGACAATTTTAATTGGTTGGCACTTAGGCCCTTTTTACACGGATGCACACCACCCCCCTCGCCCATGTGTGTGACCGCATTATTTATTTTATTTATTTATTTACATTTATTGGCTGCCCCCTCATGCCTATGGCATCTCGGGGCTGCTCACAACTACTAAAATAATAATAAAATACATAAAAACATAATATAAATAATTTAAAACTACCCCCCACAAACATTCCCCCTCCCACCCTCCCCTCCAAAGGCCTGGGAAAACAGCCAGGTCTTACAGGCTCGGCGAAAAGCCATCAGACCCGGGGCCAGGTGATCTTCCTCCAGGAGGGAGTTCCAAAGTGGCATCCCGGCCACCGAGAACGCCCTCTCCATCGTGGGCCCCCGTTTAACATGGGGGACCTCCAGGAAGGCACCTCCGGAAGACCGCAGGGGCCGCCCTGGGGTGCGGAAGGTGAGGCGGTCCCCAAGGTATGAGGGGCCCAGACCGTATAGGGCTTTATAAACCAACACCAACACCTTGAATCTGGCTCGGTATGCTATAGGCAGCCAGTGCAGAGTGCGAAGCACAGTTGTGATATGCTCCCATTGCCTCGTCCCCATAAGGAAGTTGCATTCTGCTCCAGAAGCAACCTCCGAGTCAGAACCAAGGGAAGCCCCACGTAGAGCGCGTTACAGTAGTCTAGCCTCAAGGTGATGAAGGCATGAATAAAAGTGGCCAAGTTGGGTCTGGAGATGTATGGGCGCAGCCTCTGCACCAGATACAGCTGGCGGAAGACGGCTTTAGCCACTGCCTCCACCTGCCGATCTAG
>QEPC01010199.1:12589-26710 GCA_003113815.1 Sphenodon punctatus
CCGTTCAGACGTTCCGGGGCCTTTGGCCCCGCGGGGGGGTTGAGCGTGGTTCAGTGTGGTTCAGCGTGATCTCGTAACGTCTGAAATCACCCATAGTTGCCTTTTTGCCATTTGTATCATAGACAATTTGGCAAATTCTGGTCTGGGTGTGGGCCGTTGCTCATGCTGAGAAGTAGCTGTACCTTTAAACTGTTTTAATTGGATCAGCCTTGCCAATAATGGCAAAAGGTCCATCCCAGTTACTAGAGACTGTCTCAGCATGACAAGGGTGCCCACGGACCAGGCTATTATTGCATGTAAATCCCCAATTTTGTTTTGTGCCTTTTTACTGCTTAAATTCAGCAGTAATTGATTTTAAGGTGCTGCTTTTGCAAAGCTCCAATTTATTTAAACATTAATTGGGCATCTGTAATGTGAACCATTGCAGGGGCTGTATGATTTCCCCCTGGGAAAATGCCCATTGAAACAACTCTGGTGTTCTCCCTTGATTGCCTGTAAAAATTTCAAAAGCACTGTCATTTGAAACTACCAAGGTTAACAGATAAGCAGAATGTCTGGGATCCTAGTTAGAGCCAGTTTTTAAACAGTCTTTGTGATCTGCACCCCTGTGCTGGATTTTTATGGCTTTACACAAACTTTTTCAAAGCTTTTGCCACCAAGCTTGGACCTTAATCACTATTAATTACTTTGGGGACTTTAAATCTGAAAATGACAACAGAGAACAAAACTTTGGTGCCAGCAGTATGATTTTTAACACTAAAAGGTACTGGTTTTCTTTTGTAGCTTTGGGTAATTTATCAGTGTTTAAATGGTCCTTTGATTATTCTGGTGTCTGCTTGACTGCTAGCACAGGGGAAACAATTATTGTGCACCACCCCACCCTTCCGGGCCAATTCCTTGCCTAGTCACAACCTCCAACTGCTTCATTGGTTCACTCAGGGGCTTCCTGTCACATAATCCGTCTTTAAATCCTTCTTCTACAGCTATCCGCTGTCGACATTCCATAATCCTTCTCCTATTTCACTTTCCTGCCCCAATACTGATTTCTATCACTTTCCCTATTTGAGGCTCCCTATGTATCACTGTATGAGACAGTATTAACACCTTGTATTCCTTACCCTTCTCTGACCCTCTCATCTACATACTTTGCCTTGCTACTGATGTGTTCCACTGCTCAGTCACTATCACCTAAGAAGAACTTGGCAGTGGAAGACAATTCTTTATACAATCCTTTAGTGAACCAATCATCATTCCAATCAATACTAGCATAGGTCTTAGCTTTGGGGGTAACAACACCCTATCTGTTCTCAACTTAATTTCTAATTAAATATGCTTTGCTTGGACTTTTCTGCTGCAATTGGCCAGAAGCTTATGTTTGAGCTCATAGGTTTTTAACTAATTCCCTGGAGGCTTGTGAATCTAGCAAATACAGTGTCTTTTAATCTTTGCTTGGCAAGGAAAATTTGCAAAAATGTGTTGAAAAATTGGTAAAACATTCAGGTCTGGCTCTTTAAAAATACTAGCTGCAGCCTGAATAATTTGCCAAAAATCCTGTGTAGACCATTACTGATATGCTAATTGCCTTTGTTAACCATGTGATTGCTGGTTGCGGTAGGTGGATGCAAACCTATCCCAAAAGTCCAGGTGTAGGGGAATTGCAAAGAAGTAATTAGTCAGGTCCAGCACCGTGAACCACTTAAAACTTTGTGGGATTGAGACCAGCACATGGGCAATTTGGCTACTATGGGGACATTTTCAGTTTTTGCATTGATGGCTCGACAGTCTACAGTGAGGCAGTATGTTTTACCACTCGCCTTTAAAACTGGCCAAATTGGGGAATCAAAGGTGGATTGAATTGGTACCAGTACTCCTTGCTGTAGAAGCCCCTTAATGGTTGGCAAAAGCCCTTCTTCAGCTGCTGTGTGAGAGATTGGATTTTTGCCTGACATATCTTATGAGTCTGGCTGTCCCTGTCTTTGTTGTTTAAGCTGAGTGACCAACATTTTCATTCCTGACTTGCTTTCCTTCAGTCTCTGCCTATATCTTTTCTTACTCTGGGTCAAATATTCATTCTACCATGTGAGGTGGCTGACTTTTTTAGTTTGCTTTAAATTGGTTGCCTGCAATAATTGTTTGCCAGCATTTTCAGTTTTCCAATTATGGCTCTCCTGTTCCCTGTGGTATAATTCCACAGTCTGCCAGAGCAACCAAAGCATAGCAGAATTTCTTTGCTCCTTTTTCTGACACTGTACATTGAAACATATTTATCCCACACATCAAAAATCTGTTCTTCAGTTACTGGTGAGTTAAAACCTGATTGGTCCAGGTGCATTTTCCTGAATCATGAATGTATTCTAACAGCTTGGATAGAATTTTTACCTTTTCCCACTCTCCCATGGGGACCCCTCCCTGCAAATTCTGCCTGAACCAGGGCATAATGTTTAGTCCAAGTACGTTTTTTCTTGGGGCAAAAGGAATTTAGTATTTCCACTGAGAAGGATTGAGCCTGAATTGCACTTTCACCAAGACAGCAAACGGGTGTCTGGTTTCAACAAATATGTTGCTCTGTGTCCAGCTGATGAGGGCCAATCACCAGGAGAAAACAGTGCAATGTGTGGCAATATGCCGTGTTTCTTGGGAGCAATTTAAATAATCCCCACACAGGGCTTTTTGCCTGGGTACTTTGCTTTGCTTCAAGCCCAATGTAAGTCCCCCAGTCCTTGCCTTCTGTACAGCTGGTTCGCCAAGTGACTCCCAAGATATTAAGACTTTGTCTAAAACACAGGTCGAGTACTGTATGCTCTCAGGCATAAGACCTCAGTCTTTTGTGACTTTGTCTAGACACAGGTTGACTAATGTGCACACTCAGACACAAGACCTCAGTCTTTATTACTGTGCAATGGGCTCAATACCCCCTATCGAGCATTCTCCACCACTGAAAAGAAATTAAAAGGGGTTCAGCTGTTTTTCTGAACCCTGGTGAAGCAGGTCCCTTTCAATTCCCAGGATCAAGTGGAAATACTACTGTTTGAGAGTGTGGGGAATTACTCCTCTTTCTATTTCTAGTAATGACTCTTTTGTTCAATCAAATAGACCTTTTATTCAATGATAGCAACATAATTTAACATACCAATTGATAAAGACGCACTTATACTCAACATATAATCAATCCCTCACCTACCCGGACTACTTCAAATACATACAAAGCACATATTCTTACGTGGTCAGGGGTCAACAGTCTGGTTTCAGAAGGAGGGCAGGCAGGGGGCCCAACCAACGCCGAGAGAGAGCGCCTAGCTGTGAAGCACGTTGTAGGACTTCCTAGGGAGAAGTCCCAAAGAGGGCTAATCACCGAGATCGCCGTCACCCTGATAGGGTTAGCGGTTGAGTACCGTGAAGGGCAGAGAACTGATCCAGAGGCTGGCCCTATATACAGGTTTTTGCTTATTACCTATCCATGTCAAGGGGCTGTTTGCCCTATATTCCAGAATGTTCCCCCTTATGGCTTATTCACCATTGGGGTCCTTCTGCTTAGTCATTTGTGTGGGGGGGTTTGCCCTGACCGATAGGGTCTGGTCCACCCCTCCCTCCAGAGGGGGGGGGCTGACTCTTTGGCCCTGGGTTGCCCACACCCCTCTTAGAGGCATCTGGTTGTCTGATAAGGCCATCTTTCTCTTGATCATACAGTTTAACTCTGTTATCAGTTTCTCACCTTCCTTTTGTCCCTCAATGTTCCTGTGAGTTATAAAATATTCAGTTTTGTTTTGGGAACATGGGGTTTCTGCTCACTCTCAGGCATCATTTACTTCCTCTGACCAGTTTGACTATCTTACTCTTAACACTTTCTGTTCTTTTAAATCAATGAATTAATACATGTACTAAATAATGTCTTACCTAATTTCTAACATTCTACATACTGTTAAATAAGAGCCACAATGGCCTAAACAGAGCTTACATTCAGAGTGTTATATACTTATAAATCCAGTGTATACTTTTGGTTATATTTCAACAAAGAGTGAGTTACAATAACATTCAATGTCTGTTCTGGCACATTTGTGTCAAATGAAGCACTTCTGATTTTGTTATATTGTAGCAAGGAAATTAGCATCTCTGTTAGGCCCATGCCATATCATAACAGTGGCAACCTGCAACGGAAATGATACTGAAAACAAAATCTTTGTCATTGCTTGAAATTGATACCAATAATGACACCGATAACAAAAATGAAATTTTGTTAATAACAACAATGAAAACAACAGTTTTTAATAACAGAAAATGAAGAACGACATGAGTCCTTGGTGCACACCCCTAGTACATGGCAACCAAAAACAGATTCTCACTCACTTGGCACTGCAGCCATCACGCTCCCAGTAACAGTGCAAGATGGGGGAGATTAATTCATTCACAACATGCGGAGGGTGTCAGGGTTTGCGCAGAAAACTTGCTGGCTCCATAGTCAGTTCAGGCAGGCACAATTGTACATCATTCTCAGACCACCACCAGGGCTGGTTCAAAAAGAAGTGCATACACTAGAATGCACTACATACAGTAGGATATTATAAGTAACTACATACAGAAGAATGTATTCCATCCTGGCTATATTCCGGGGGGAGGGGGATATGTACATACATTACATTAAGGTTTTGTGTTTTGTAGCTGCCAGCAAATGCCTCTGCCAGAGAGAGAGAGAGATAAAGGCAGCAGGCATTCCTGCAAACCAGGGGTCCCACAAGGCTGACATAGCTATTTTCCTGGGGGGGTCATTGTTATATACTCTAGTGTACATTACATACAGTTTGTGTGTTCCAAACCTGCCAGGCTGCAATACTCCACAATATCCATGGCAGGAGGATGTGTGAGACTAGAGAGGCATGATGCCAGCAAGCCAGGGGGAATGCCTTGCAGAGGGGAACAGAGACAGAAGAACCAGCCTATATTCCTGTTTCCCCAAGGCTGGCCTGGCTTGCCTGGTGTTTCAAAGCTGCCAGAAAAACCCCTTTTGCAGAGGGCAGTAGATAAAGCTGCAGATTTTACCCATTTTGAATCTGGTTAAAAAAAAGAAAAATCAGTTTCCCTTGTGTCACAGTGAAAGGGATGCATTTCATGCTAAGACAGTGGGGGTTTCCCTACCAGCCTGGTGTGGACTTTCCCTAGTATGAACAGCCATATAAGCTGCAGAAGAAGAACAGTAATGGCATTGACATTATCATCTTCTTGTACTGGATTAATTTATTTTTTTTAAAGATTGATACATTTTATATGCAATTTTTTAAAAGTCTTGTCCAAAGCCATGCTTTATTTGGAAATACAGCTGCTTTTTGCTTCTAATCTATGAAGTAGTAACTTTAATTTGAACATCTATTTTAAAAATGCAACATGTCCTGTTGATTTCTTGAGAATCATGATACACTGGGGGGTGGTGAAGCATCAACAAAGTCATTAAGAAATTCAAACTAAAACATACAGTCTTTCTTGTTCTCATGATAAGACTGTCCGCTATTAGCGGCTTTGCATGCTGATTCACCTTGTGGAGTATTACTGCCTGACAGGTTTGAAACAAACAAACTCTACGTAATGTACAATATGTGCAGCCTCCCCCAGGAATATAGCAACTATTAGCCTTTCCATGTTGTTTCACCTTCCTTGCTGTACTCCTGTCCTAGTGGGAAGGAATGTGTTTCGGATGCACTTCCAGCCCTTGAATAAAACTTTATTTCCATGGGCATGGCTGCATCTGCCAAGCACTCCATACAATTTAAACCCCAGGAGGGTAAGTAACTTACTATTAGGGGTGTATTTGATTTTCTTTGTTGTTGTAATAAAAAAAACAAAAAATAATAATGAAAAAAAAGAAAACAATTTTTTGTTTTTGAAATAATGGAGAAAAACTGCAAAATGTATTTCTGGCTATAACGTTTCTTTTTCTTATTCAATTCTGATTAAACTTGGGAAGATTGTACCCCCAATGGAGGGTATTATGTGTACTCAAATGTCGGATAGATTGGATTAATGGAACCGATTTTAGAAGCAATTGAATGTTATGATTTTAAGAAAAGCTCCATACACATTTCTGGCTACAACTTCTTTATCTTCCATCTAATTTGCATGAAACATGGAAATTTTATGTCCCTCCACAATAATACCAATCCTGCCAAATTTCAGAAAGATTGGCTAAAGGGTCCTGATGGTATAAGCCATTGATGTAAACATGCATTTCTGGCTGTAACATTTTTATATTCCATCTTGTTTACAAGTCTTTTGGAAGGAATGTATCCCACATCTTCCATGCCATCTCTGTCAGACTACAGGACAACTTGATAAAGAGCCCCAATTTTATAAGCAATTGAATTTGTTCCCTTGGAGACCATTATTCAGATAAATAGAAGCACATGCAGTGTCAGTCAGAGGCAGGCAGCTGGCATGACAGGGGGAGGGAGGCTGTAGGAGGGAGGATGTGGAGCAACCCAAAAGACTGACAGACACATTCACTGACCAATTACTGCATGCTTCCAGCTTTACAGGACCAATTGGTAGTGGCTTTGAGGCAGCATAGGAGGTGGCCCTAAGGCAGACATAGAAGGGGCATAACTGGGACTTTGGGGATAGCATTCCAGGAATCAGAATGAGGATATTTGGTTGACATTTCTGCTGGCCAGTTGGCATCACAAACAGATCTTATACCACTGTGACACGTAAGAGAATCCTTGGCATAGGCTCATTCTCTGCATATGCTGTGCAGACTTGTAAAATTGGGACCCTTTATCATATCTTTCTGATATTTGGCAGAGATGATCCTCCAGATTAGATGGGAGATGTTACAGCCACAACTGTATATGCAAATATTTGCAAAATAACAAACGTCAACTGCTTATAAAATTCGAGGCCTTTATCCAATCTTTCTGAAATTTGGTACACACAATGCCTTCTATTGAAGGTAAAATTTGCACAAATGTCATCCAAATATAATGAAACAGAAAAAAGCTACAGCCAAAGAGGTGTTTTCCATTTAAACCAATGGAAATAAAAAATGAAAGCAAAAACAAAATGCTGATATTTATGAGACCAAAACCAAAATATTTAAATAACAAAAAACAAAACTGAAAAACAACATGTGTCCCTGGTGCATACCTCTACTATCCCACGTTTGTGCATTTGAATTCAAATAGATGTCAGTGTATTTCTTTCTAAAGAGTCTGAGGTGTGTTTTTCTTTTCTTGACAATAGCTTGTCTCATCAGGGAATTAGCAGAACAGACTTCTAGAATAAACATTGCCAGTGTGTCGTGCTTTAATGTCACAGCAGGTTGAATAATAGCAAAGCAAGAAATACATGGCCACTCCACTGTGGCACCCCTACAGCATCAAAAATAGGCTAGCCAAAATGTTTGCACAACTGGTTGATTGAATTTACTACATTTTATTTATTTAAAAACGTATACCCCGCTCCATCTAGCCCTAAGGCAGCTCAGGGCAGCTCACAACATATTAAAACCATACATTAAAAACAATACAAAAAGGGTTACTAAAACAATCAGTTCATCATTAAAACAATAAAGGAGGTAGACCCACTGGAAAAAAAATCACCCTCACTCCCCCTCCCCCTGCCCCCAAAGGCCCGGACAAAAAGTCAGGTCTTACAGGCCCGAAGAAAGGCCAACAAGCTGGGAGCCAGGCGAACTTCCTCTGGGAGGGAGTTCCACAGCCGTGGTGCGACTACTAAGAATGCCTTCTCCATCATGGCCCCCCGGTTCACCTGGGGGACCTCCAAGAAGGTGGCTCCGGTAAATTTCAGAGGTTGCTCTAGGGCCCGGGGAGTGAGGCAGTCTCTCAGATAGGAGAGGCTTCAAAGGTCAAAACCAGCACCTGGAATCAGGTCCTGAATGCTATAGGCAGCCAGTGCAGAGCCCGGAGCACAGGTGTAATGTGCTCCATACGGCCTGGCCCTGTCAGGCGGCAGCATTCTACACCAGCTGCAGCTTCCGAATCGTCATCAAGGGCAGCCCCACGTACAGCACGTTGCAGTAATCTAACCTTGAGGTGATGAATGCATAGATGAGGGTGGCCAGGTCAGAGCTTGAGACATATGGCTGGATCCTATGCACAAGATGTAATTGGCAAAAGGCTCCCTTTGCCACCAGCTCCACCTGACAATCCAAGTGAAGGCCAGGGTCCAACAGGACCCCCAAGCTCCGTACCTGTTGGGCCAGCTGGGGGCGAACCCCCTCCATGAGGGGGGCCATCACCTCCCCCACCCAACCCACCAACATCACCTCTGTCTTGTTGGGATTCAGCTTCAGTCTTCTATGCCTCATCCAATCGCTTACTCCTAGCAAACATTAGGAAAGCACTGAGACTGCAGGGCCTGGGTTCATTGAAAAAGACAGGTACAGCTGCGTGTCATCAGCATACTGGTGGCAATGCACACCAAACCGTTTCACGACCTCCCCCAGGGGTTTCATGTAGATGTTAAATAACAATGGAGACAGAATCAAACCTTGCAGCTTGCCACAAGTGAGATCCTGGGGGTCAGATGTTTCTTCCCCCAACACCACCTGCTGGATCTTCACTGAGAGGATTGAGCAGAACCATCCTAAGATAGTCCTGGCCATTCCCCCCAGGGTCCACAGCCATCTCAACCTCAACCCATGGTCCACTGTATCAAGCGCTGCTGAGAGATCTAATAGAACCAAAAGTGTAGAATGTCCTAAATCCATCTCTCAGTGAAGATCATCTACCAAGGCCACAAATGCAGTCTCAGTGCCATATCCTGGACAAAAACCTTATTGAAAAGGGTCCAGGAAACCGATGCTATCCAGAAGTCCCTGGAGCTGCTGGGTCACCACTCATTCAATAACCTTCCTTAAAAAGGGAAGGTTAGAGACAGGCTGATAGCTAGCAAGCGAACCAACATCCAATTATGGTTTTCTGAGCAGGGGCTGCACCACCGCCTCCTTGAGGCAGTCTGGCACCTTGCCCTCCCGAAGGGAGGCATCGATCACCCCCACCAGCACTGGCCCCACAATCTCCCTGGGGGATTTCACCAACCAGGATGGGCATGGATCTAATTCACAAAAAATCACCCTAACAGACCGCAGAGCCCCCTCAGCATTGGCCAGTGTCACTTCCTGAAACAGATCCCACAAAAATGGACCAGATGGGGCATCCATTACCCTCGCTCCTCTTCTGCGTCAATCCCAACCCCGAAGTCATGTTGAATTTGAGCGATCTTATCTGCGAAGTAGTTCACAAACTCCAGGCAGAGGGAGGCCGGACTGACCAGCCCCCTCACCACCTGGAAAAGCTCCACTGGACGTGACTTTGCAGCAGCTATGAGGGCGACAAAGAATTCCTTCTTTGCCATCCTCATGGCCACAGCATAGGACCGCAAATGGACCCGATGCTGCANTGGCCACAGCATAGGACCGCAAATGGACCCGATGCTGCAACCGATCGAATTCAGCCCAAGAGCGGCATCAGAAGCGCTCCAACTGCCAGCCTTCCTGCTTCAGCCACCACAGCCCCTCAATAAACCAAGGAGCTCTCCGCTGACAAAATGGCAGGAGCAGACATCTCAGGGCCACCTGATCAACGACCCCCCTCAGCAAGGTGTTCCAAGCCTGTATGATAACATTCACCAAGCGAGCGGTTTTCAAGGTCTAAGGATACCTTTCACAGGGCTTCCTAGAACCGCTGCGATTCCATCAGCCTCCGGGGGCAGACCAACCTAATAGGTCCCATCTCTTTCCGGGGGCTACCATGTGCTAGGAGCCTGGTCTGCAGGAGGTAATGATTCGTCCATGACAAAGGCATAGAATTCACTTCCCCCACTACCGGATCACCCACCTCAAGACCGGAGCAGAACACCAGGTCAAGCATATGCCTCCCCTCATGTGGTATGGCTAACCATCTGGGACAGGTCCATGGTGGCCATGAACTCACGCTCCACCCCGACAAGGCCAGTGTCAGCATGGATGTTAAGATTCCCCAGGACCACAGTCCTCAGGGAGCGCAACACCACCACTGACATCGGCTCCGCTAGAGCAGAGAGGGATGCTGCCGGGCAGGAAGGAGCACAGTACACCAGCAGCACCCCAAGTCTGTCCCTGGCCAACTCAAACACAAGGTGAAGGGCCTCGATCTCTGGGATTAACTGCACCGGATACCTCCTAGCAGTCTAAGACTCCTTAAAAATCATAGCCTCACCGCCCTCCCTCTTTTCCCCCAAGCCGAGGCTGGTGTTGCATGGAGTACCCCGCTAGACAGTGGCGTAGCTACCGTGGAGCAGGGAGGGTGCATTTGCACCCGGGCCCTGCCCTGGGGGGAGAGCGTAGTCAGGACTGGTCCCCTTAACTGCAGTGGTGGTGGCAGCAGCGGAAGGGGTGAGGGAGGAGGCGGGAGGGAGGAGGAGCCGGTGCTGGGAGAAGAGCCCAGCAGATCTGCACCGGCTCTTTTCCCCGCCACCTCCTCCCTGGGGCCACGCCTCCTCCCCAGGTGCCAGGAAAAGAGTCAGGCAGATCTGCACCAGCTCTTTTTCCCACCGCCTCCTCCCCTCCACCCCGCTGTGTCTCCCTCTTTCCTCTTGCTTCCGCCACCGTCAGGTGAGAATTGCAGCCTAAGTTTTTCTGCTGCCTCCCCTCCCTGGCTCCAGTCCCTATCCCTCACCTGCCTCTGCCTCCTAGAAGTTGCAGCAGCAGCAGCAGCAGCGGGACACAGATCAAAGAGATAAAGCTGTTTGTATACAAACAGCTCCTGCCCATGTGCTGATCAGAAGGTTGCTACCTTGTAAAGAAAGTTCTTGGAGATGGCTCCTAACATTCTCACAACTGGGTTGCGCACGCTCACCCTATTCAAATGATAGACCACATGATGGTCTCGAGCTCCTCTAGTATAACAAGGACCGACTCTCCCCCTCTGAATGACAGTTCCTTCCCAACCCTTTCTAGAAATATAAGGAAAAAAATTCCATGCGGGGCTGGAAGGGTGGGTGTTGTGAGAATGTTTAGAGCCATCTCAAAGAACCTTGTTTACAAGGTAGCAACCTTCTGTTCTTCTTCGAGTGGCTCCTCACATGCTATTTTGACATGGCTCCGCCGGGTGTGGGAGGTCTGTGGGCACACCAGTGCATGGACAGGGCATGCACACGGCTGCACATGCATCCCCACTCACCCCCCATTCATCTACACCCACAGAGTAACCACCGTTTCCCCCTATTGCTCTGTGCATGGGGACAAGTGGAGGGGGGGGCGGGTGAGTGAGGATGAGTGTTAGGCAGGCTTGCATGCACCCCCACACAACATGGATGCATGCACCACATTGTTCACATGGGGCTCCCCCACCCATGAACACACAGAAACCTGTGTGTTCATGGGTGGGAGAAAAAAGGGCCACATTCTCACAACTGTCTTACTTATACTATCTTAGGTAGGAATTTAGGATATAAAGCAATATATATTCTGTCTTGGAAAATAAATCAGCAAATATGATTTTGAGATTATTATGGCTGCTATTTCACTAACTTTTCTTAATGAAGTTATTGCTAACAGGAATACTGTCTTTAAGCCCGCACCCCATAACCAGTTCATTTGCGCCCCCCATATAATCAATTCACGCTGCCCCATGGGCACAAATTAAATGGTTATGGGTGGGGGCAGCATGAACTGATTATGGGGGCACAACTGAACTGGTGAATCAGTGTGAATTGATTATATGAGGGCAGGGGCACCAATGAACTGTTTATTGTGTGCGGGCAGCATGAACTGATTATGGGGCACAACTGAACAGGTATATATCTTTTCATGGCATAATGCACTTAATAAGCTAACTGCATTTTGGATGTCTGATGTGTTTGATAGCAGCACCTCTGGACTGGTCGCACCACATGCGTGCACAAGGCACAGGCGGCACCGGCAGCAAGAAGCAACAGGCCCTGGAGGCCAGACTGGCTAAGCTCACCCCCTCCTCCAGTAAGGCAGTGGATGCAGTCAGTCTCTCTGTACCTGCCTCACTGTCCGCCCGGCTGCCCCTGCAGTGGAACCATTCCTGGGGAGTGGTGCTAGATGCTTGGCTGGGGAAGTGGGAAGCATTTGGAGTCCATGTTTGTCTATGGTCACAGTTATAACTCCTAGTTGCTGGATTTTGTATATTTAGAAGCTGTCAGCAGGCCCTGCCCCATTCCTTAAGCTCCACCCACTTTGGGGTTTTGGAGCACGCACAAAGTACGCACGCACATGAGGGACCCATAACTAAGGCTTGAGCCCAGGCCCTTCTCAATCTTGCTACGCCCCTGCCGCTGGAACAAGATCTGCCAAAATCAGCCCTGCTTCTTCATCCAGCCAGGTCTCCGTGAAAAACACAAGGTCTGCAGTCTGGTCCAGGATCATATCCCGGATCACTGATGTTTAAGAACTCTTTATGTGATACATGCAGAAATCTATATTGTTGCACTTCTTGCCACCTGCAAGCAAGTGCTTTTGACCTGTATTTAAAATGTCTACAGTTTAAGAATAATCTATGTATGTCACATGCTGCCATTCTGGACTGTATATATACCAGAGCAGAAACTGAAATCAATAATTGGCTGTTTCTTTGAGTTTGACATTCTGACTGATGTGCTTTTCTTGTGCATTTTTTGATTGCCTATACCACATGCCTCAGCATGGCTAGTTTTCCTGGCAGAAGGCTTGCTCTGGCAGGCTGTTTTTGCTTCATGGACACACACACACGCATCAGCAAGCAAGCAATCTTTCAGAGACCACCTTCCTTTCGAGGCCTGTTTTGAGATTCACAGCAAGGCTGGTTCAGAAAGCAGTTAGTTCACTTCACATAGATTTTGTGCAGCTGGCTGGGCAAAAGCTGCCTGCTGCTGCCCTGCTAACAGAACATCCTTAATGGAAGGACATTGGGGGTGGGGGGAGAAGACAGAAAGAAAGAGTTAACCTATTGTCACAGGGGGACCCCACTTTACCATGGGGTAAGTGGTTGTAGGATCTGCACCAAAGAAAACTTGTACTCCAGGGTGAAGCTCAATTACAGTTCATTCACACTCACATATAGTCCATAGGCCAGGCCTCAGACCTCTGGCCAGTCTACAGTCCAAGTCCATAACATTGGCCTAGCCAAACATAGTCCAATGGCTAGCTAAAAGGAGTCGCACCTCCAGGTCCAGGTATCTTCTTCCTTCAGGGTTCTTCTCTGGCAGCCTCCCAGGAGATGTGTTCTCCTCAGTAGTCAGGAGAAGACTCCCTTTAGCTTCCTGCTTGCCTCTCCTTTATACAGGTAACTCTGCCCACTTATTTCCTCTTCCTGGGGGCAGCCATTTTAGGTTTTATCTCATGGCTGGTGCCATCTTGTGGCCCAGCCCTGCCACACCTATCTTCCTGGGGCTGTCTGGTGTTGGTCACCGAAGCCGTGATGGTGGAGGCCTTGCTCTGGCATCAGAGTCTCACACAGCCACATGCCTCAGCATGGCTAATTCAGAGAGCAAATCTCAGTTCTGTCTGTGAGTGTAATAGTGTATTACCCACATAGCAACCACGCAGCACAGTTTCTGCCCTTAACCTGCCATTCCAGCCAAACCTCCATGCCAGGAGGAAGAAGAGGACACACTTGTCTAGTCATTGCAATGACGCTTTGAAGAGAGTGGGACCTCCTTTTCTTCCTGGAAGAAGGTGTGCTCTGGCAGGCTGCTTTTGCTTCATAGACATCCCTGTCAATATTAAGACCCGGAACAGAGGAATTGCTGTGGCACTGCCATTGGGAAGGCCGTGCAATGGCTGACAGCCACCGTGATGATTCTGTCGGTGACTGAAAAATGAGGCAGCCCCAACCCTGGTGCCAGTCAGTGCCAGCAGCAACAACCATGAGCATTGCCTGTAAAAAGGAGCATTTTGTGCTGCACTACACCCCTGGAGATTTTTCCTGTGAGGAGGGAGGAGAAAAAAGACAGGCAGCAGGACACGCCAAGGCCGTTTTTATACGTGATGGGGGAAGGGTGTTGGAGGAACGAAACACGCTCTCAACACAATACAGGTGTTACTTGTGTACAGCGCAACATTTTGAACACGTTAGCGAACACAGAATGAACACCCGGAGAACACGGATTGTACTCACCCTTTTGCCGTGG
>QEPC01010199.1:58700-71310 GCA_003113815.1 Sphenodon punctatus
CACACACACACCCTTCCATCCCAGGCCCCCAGCCTGGGGAGACACTGAATGCATTGCTGCTTTCCTTCTCCTCTCCCAGCATGAGTAGAGAGGCCATTTTGTAAATTTGTGGTTCCACTGGTTGTGGCTATTCTTTTTTTAAAATGGTCCCTCGTTATGTCACTGCTGCTTCCTGTTGTTGCTGGAAAGTAGTTTGTGTGGACAGGCATTTGGCTGCCTGGGATAAGGTGTGGCTGCTGGGGATGATGCTGGTTGGACTCGGGGCCTGCTTTGGTGGGAATGCAGACCCAAAAGGGGCCAAACTGTTTTTTAAAAAGGGGTCTGTGTTCTTGAACAGGCAGTTTGTTGGTGAAGCTACTAGGGATGCTCGTCTGGATGTGTCTGATTTGGTGGCAATGCATCCCTGAAACTGGCCAAATTTTTTTTTAAAGGTCTGTGTGTTTGTACAGGTGTTTGGCTGCTGGGGATGCCTTTGGGGGCTTGTGGAAATGGTTTGGTTTGTTTATGTGTGGTTTTCTGGTTTTTATATGGGTTTTGTTCACTTGATGATGTGGAGTGTTAAATACTAATCCCCCCCCAACACACACGGAGCAGAGGGTGAGGGGGAATTAGTATTTAATGCCCTGTGATTCAATTGAGGTTTTGAAATCATGAGCTGTAACTGTTAGTCTGGTGATCTGCCTGCTTTTAAACCTTTAAACCTGGCAGAGGAGGTTAATCTAACCTGCCTAACTGAAATTGTTGGATTAAGTAATGCAATGTCCATCCAGTGTTAACCCTGGGAACTCCTTGTTTCTGGTTGGGTTATGCCCTGGCTCCACCTACTGTATCCCTGTTTCCGCCCCTAGGCTAGGCTCCACCTCTAGGCCCACCAACCTTAGTACCACAGTGCCCCTCCAACATCAAAACCCACCAGCCGCCCCTGCGCCAGGATCAAAATCACTTTCCTGAATGATATTTTCATCAGGACTGTCCTAATAATCCTGCTACCCCATACCCGAGGGCAGACCAGCTCCCATTGGATATGCAAAAATGTATCCAATGCTGCCTCATAGTCCCAGAAACAGTGGGAATTTCCAGAGGTGGCATTGTGTTTTTTACTCTTTTATTCTCCGCACAGAGCTCATTTAGTTTACTGCAAATTCTCTCTGTTGCGCGCACAAACACCTGCTCAGCCATTATGGCTGCTATCTGCTTAAAAACATCAATGTTTCTATATGAGTGGCCCATTTGACGTTGACTATCCCCCTGTCCCAAAATATGGATAAAAGCCAAGGTCTCTGCATGTGACCAATGAGGGGACCACCTAACGCCATCCCCAGCGGCGCTCAAGCCATCAGAATCCATAACTTAACTGCTTCCTCGGTGGATCATGCAAGCTAATAGCTTCACAGCTGCATAGATTTTTTACGTGCACACTTTCTGTTGGATGGACTGCTTCAAAGGCTATTGGTATCAGTACCATAGAGACGGGACTCCTCATCCACTCCACAGCTACAAACATGGCTGCTGTGGAGCAGGAATGTTGCAGAAGTTATCTTTACACAAGAAAAATGTGGGGAGGCAATTGAGAGTTAAAAGACGTGAAGTTGGGATTTTTTTAATATATATTTTAAATGTTTATCGGTCAAGTCAAGTCCACAACAATTGAAACACAGCATGGCCCCACAATACAGCTCGGGACCATTACAGGACAAGCGGTTACATTTGACATGACCTTATCATTAATAGCATAGCATAATCCCCCCACCCCCTACAGATTTATAAAAACAGTAACCACAATAACCTAAATTCAAAGAGGAAAGGGGGGGAACAAAAGCAAACCACTTGTGCAGCGTTTAAGCAGATAAAACTCCAAGTTCTCATATTTTAGTCTCACAAACTCTCCTGGTAGGTCAAATATCTTGTATCAGGATCGGGTCCTCCGGTTCCTCCATGTTAAGTTTCTCCTTGATGCAGGTAAAACAGTCTGACCACACTGAATAGAAGTCTTCCAGGTCTCCGCACATTTCCGCCAGCATCTTCTCCATCATCATAATGTAACATAAACAATTGGTCCATTCATGCAAAAGCAATGGCTTGTTGCACTTCAGTGATGCACAGTTGCACTGTGATGACATTGGCACCAGCCAGGAACATTTGTATACAGGTACCGCTATGCACCTTTATAAGGGGTATCTCCAGGTAGAGACCAAGAAGGGCGATCTCTGGTCTGAAGGGCAAAGTCAGTCCTGTGGCCTCTTTGACACATTCCCATGTCCTAGCCCAGAACTCTTGGATAACCAGGCAAGTCCACCAACAGTGGAAAAAGTTTGCCTCCTCCCCACAACCTTTCCAACAGACCAAAGAGGAGTTCCCTGACATTTTGAAAACCCTGGTGGGAGTCAGATACAACCGTAAAGTAAGTTTTGTTGGGGTCTCAGCTATGGATAATGATGTTGAGCACTTTTTCATATGCGTCCAAACTTGAGTAAGCTCCCCCCCCAAAAAAAAATTTCTCTGAATGTTCCTTTCCCAGTTTTCAATATATTTCAATCAGGGTTTATACCAGATTGTTTTTAGTTCGACATAGATTTTTGAAAGCAATTATCTTCTGCCAGAAGGGGAGAATATAATAGCTTCTAGACCCTTAAGGGGCCTTTAAAAACGTTGCCTCTTTCTTGGAGCCCATATAAAAACTTCTCAGTTGCTTATATTGGAAAACATCTGCCAGTGCTTGTAAGACTTTTTCCAGTTACTCTCTGGATTTAAACTGGTCTCCTGAAAAAAGGTGTCTTGCTTGCATAATGCCCTTCTTTCTTAAAGTCAAAATCAGAGGTTGGGCCATTTGCTTGTCCCTAAATTCAGAATGATCAATGGGGAAGAACGGGGACATTTCCCCATCAGATCCCATTTTGGTCACACATTTAAACCATACTGTCCATGCAAGGCCTGCAAACGGGTGGCTCTCCATCCTGGAAATGCCAGCCATATCCAAGGTAACCAGGGATTCTCTACTATGATCCAGACCAAGAGTATGTTTCTCACTATTGACCCATTTGGTGTCCACCACACCAGTATTTAACTGCCCGAAGAATGGCTACTCGATAGTACATAAACAAATCAGGGAAGTTGAGACCACCTCTGGAATGGTCAATGTTTAATACTGAGTGGCTGATTCTGGGATGCTTACCCTGTCAGACCCACTTCTTAAACCAAATTTCTATGTCTTAAAAAGATTTGTTGGGGATTTTGATGGGTAACACTATCATTTTGGCTAGTATTCTGGGCACAACTGACATTTTGAAGAGGTTTATTCTTCCCAACCGTGAACAAGCTAAGTTAGTCTAGATCACAGTATCACTTTTTAGTTTTTCCAGAGTTTGGGGGGAAATTATCCCTATACAAACTTTGGACCAGCTTGGAAAGGAACCCCCCCCACATATTTTATGCATGACTCCTCCAGACTGAAGGGAATGGATTTTTGGAAGTTAATTGTATACCCTAGCAGGGAGACAAACTCATCTATTAGACTGGTCAATTTTAGGATTGATCTCGCTGGGTCTGACAGGAAGACCAGCAAATCATCTGCATACAAAGCAAGCTTATGCTCTTCACTGTCTATCTGGATACCTGCCATTCCGGGGTCCTGTCGTATAGCTATGACCAAAGGCTCTAACACCAAATCGAATAATAGGGGGGAAAGTGGACATCCTTGCTGGGTACCATGTAACAAATCAAAAGGAGGAGACAATTCACCATTCAAAATAAGCTGCGATTTCAGGCCTCTATAAACAGCTTGCACCCATTTTAGGAAGTTACCAGAGAATCCCATGTGCCTCAAAGTGCTAAACAGAAATGCGAATTCTGTCCTGTCCAACACCTTCTCCGCGTCCATAGAGATGACCACAGCATTTGCGCCAGTTTTGTTTATATGATATATGACGTCAAAAGCTTTCTGCACATTATCATCCAGAGGGGAATGAACCCCACCTGATCAGGGCCGATAAGTTGACGGATACAGTTGTTTAATCTATTTGCAAGGGGTTTTGAGATGATTACTTTCACGGTATTTAATAGTGAAATTGGATGGTAGCTGGCACATTCTTCTGGTGGTTTTCCAGCCTTGAGGCGCAGGGTGATGTTAGCCACGGTAAAAAAGTAGGGTAGAACTCCCAGTTCTAAGATATTGTTGAATAACCTGGAGAGGAGTGGGGCCAGCAGCTCTGCAAAAGATTGAAAAAACTCCATGGGATAGCCATCCAGCCCTGCGGCCTTGCATTTAGGCAGCTGCTTTATTGTAGTTTTGATTTTCTCAACAGTAATTTTTTCATTCAGCATGTCAATTTGAAATTTAAGAATTCTTAAAATGAACTTCCAGGTGAGCAATTTAAACATGCCCTAATCTCCTACATCTATCGCAAACTGCTGGGAGTTCCTCCCATCTAAAAAGGCCCTAAGGGAGGAATTGGGGACAAGAGAAGGGGCAAGGCTAAACAAAAACACAGACACAGAGAAATGCAACCTGGAGGAAACTGTAGAGCAGAACCTGAAGCAAGACTCACAGGGTGGAACACTAATAGGAACAGATGCTCTGCCAGCTTCCTGTTGCTCCCAACATGCCTTATATAAAGCCAATCAGGAAACCGGACAGGCAAGACCACATGTTGCAAGGCCTTACCCTCAGGGTGCTTAACTTGAGGCCAGCCCTCTTTTCTGAAGCAGACACGCAATGGCAGCTTCCAGTAGTGGCTGGTGGGTTTGGAGGCTGGTGGGGCAGGGGGCAAGACGAACCTGCCGCCGGAGGGGCCTAGGGATGGAGCCTGACCTAGGGGCAGAGCCAGGGCAATGGTAGGCAGAGCCAGGGCAATGGTAGGCCAGTGGCATGGCATAACCCAGCAGCAAGGAGTTCCCAGGGTTAACATTGGATGGACATTACATTACTTAACGCTAGGAACACTGCTGTATGAAGCACTGCCACCGGGGGATAGAGAGCCCTCTTACTGGGGTCCCATCCACTGTCTTTCCCACCAGGTCCAAATTAACTATAGTAGGTGAAAAAAATAGATCACATTGCCATCACCTACCTTTATCTGGAACCCTCGAATCCTCAATTTTCATGGCATCCTTGGCCACCTGTAGTCTTCAGAAGGTGTAGGCTTTGGAACAAGCCTTCCTTCTGGCTTGGAGAACCGGGAGGGCTGAGTTAGCTCCCTGTCCTGTGACAAGTCCAATCAGAAGAGAATGAAAGGGAAGAGAAGTAGGAGGGAAAGGGTTTGGTTTTGGAGCATGAGAAGAGGAAGGGGAAGAGATGGCTTCAGTGGGGGACAGGGAGAAAGGGTTTCTTTGTTGTCTGCAGCCGTCTCCTCTGCCGTGCTCCTTTCTCCTCTGTTCACAAGGAAAGCAAGGCGAGATGTGGAATCATGCCAGATCTCAGACAAACTGAATAGAAAAAAGAAGCAAATTACTTTAGATGTTTGCATTGTGAATGACATTTTAAATTTTGCTTCTTTGTGGACCTCTCCCCCAAAGAAGAGGCTCAAGACCCTCCCAATCCCCATGCCATCACTTACCATTATCTGGAACCCTCTTTATTTTCATGCTCCCCTTGGCTGCCTGGGTTCCTGTAGTTTTCTAGGGTAGGCTCCCAATCCCCAGACAGCCAAATGCCTGTCCAAGCAAACAGACCCTTTTTAAAAAGTCTGGCCAGTTACAGGGCTGCACTGCAAGCAAACCAGACCCATCCAGACCAGCATCCCTAGTAGCTACACCCTATCCCCGAACCAAACACCTTTTTTGGCCCTTTTGGCTCTTTTTTTAAAAGTCTGTCCAGTTGCAGGCCTGTATAGCAACCAAACACGCGGGGCTGAATAAACCAAATTCAAACTATGCATTTCTGTTTCTCCACAAACCCGGCAAGCAAGATTCTCAAAAGCACAGTCACAAGCAGAGAGACAAGAAACTACTTTCCAGCAGGGGACAGCAGTGAAACAGCAAAGGAACCATTTTAAACAAGAGTAGTCATTACCAGTGGACCCACAAATTCACAAAATGGCCTCTCTACTCATGCTTGGGAGGAGAAGGAAAGCAGCAGTCCATCATACAAGCACAGAGCAAGCAAAACAAACCAGAAACCCTTAGGCCATTGACCCAACAGTATTATATGAAGTCCTTAGCACTGCACATCATAAAAACAGCAGCATGGAGTTCCACTTGTCCCAAAACAGAAAATATGCTACACACAGTTCTGTTGCAATGTAAAGGGTGTCTGAGCTGCTACAACAAACCTTCCTGCAAGGATTACTAATTAGTGAACCAACCTGTGGCATGGCTTTCTCACAGAGAAGCCTGCAACATCCCATGCCCAGACTTCAAAAGGGCAGGCCAGGGCCATTTGCAAATGCAGAAAATATTGCAGCAAAGATTGGAAACATCCATCAAAGCCCCTAGATCCCCACACCCAACACAGAGACAGTAGACAGTTTAGACTGGAACACAGCAAAGAAAGGGAACACCACTGACTTCAACAAACCATTTTGTGGGGGCTCCAGCTCCACAAAATGGCCACTGTCTTTTTTGCACATGCTTTGGGCTTGGGAGAGCAGAGGAGGGAAACCTGCAGTACATCCCTTGCAGCATGCACTGCATCTAGCACAGATCATACCAAGCTAGAGGCCAAATATTCAGCTGCTTACCTCAGAACATCTATTCTAGGTCAGCAGCTCAATATTTGGCTTCAACCAACCCTTTGACACAAGACACATCAATCTTAATTAGGAAAATGCAATAGTGGTTTCCAAGTGACAAAGAAAAACCCAAGTTGTTCACAATAGTAATAGTATCTCTCTCTGCAACAATAGCCTTTACTTTATTAAAGGTTATTGCAGTGCAGATAGTATACTACTACTAGTGTGAACATAGGATATTTTTAGCACTTGGAAACCACTATAGCATTACCTAATGAAAATGGCTGAAAAGCTACAGCAGTTGTGGTTTTTAAGTTTATTCCTTCAAGTTAGAGTACACCACACAGCAGCAAGTTCAACTTTACTCAATTAAAAATTAAGAATTAACATCTTGAGGCAGCTGGCAGCACAATCATATTTATTTATTTCAATTTTATCCTGCACCCTCCTGCCCACAGAGCAGCTCAGGGTGGTTTACAACACACACAATCAACAATTACAATTCATAATTAAAACATACTATTTCTCAAAATTTAAAAATTAATTTAAAATATCCTAAAAATATATTAAAAGGGCAGAACCAATCTGTATGTAATAACCATATGTGATATCATCCCATAATAATCACTATTTATTATAACCTCCCTCCTCCTCCCAAGACAAGTCCCCCAGCCCCCAGGGCCCCCCAAAAAAGCCCCAGCCAAGCCCCAGCTGGGTCCCCAATGTACTCACCCAGCAGGCCCGAGCCCAGACAGGGCAGGCTGGGCTTGGCAGCGTCTCCTCCCCCTGGAGGACAGGATGCTGGGCTTGATGATGGACCCATGGTCTGACTTGGCACTACCTAACTTGCTTCCTTGTGATGATTATTATTAACAAAATATTATATAAAAATAAATACAATCTAAGAATGATCTGTAATTTGAATGAAAAAGATTCAGTCCGTCCACCAGCTGGCTGGCCAACTGCAAACTCTCTCTCTCTCTCTCTCTAAATAACTGAGAGATAAAATGGCGCCTGTGCGGAGTCACCTTTATATATGCTCTGGTTTCTGGAGCAGTAGGCAGCCCCCACCCTCACACCACGTGAGAGAAAAAGCCCACGCTGAGTGAAACACTGAATAAAATACACAAAAAAACACACAAAGCACTCTCCGCTCCCCCCTTTCCCTGCAGTTGCTGTTCCACCAGCCAATAGCGCACACACACACACACACATCACAACAGTCACACATATCCATTGCTTCCCCTCCTGCTCCCTCTCCTGCCCACAGGGCACCAAGGGCTACAGCCCATATAACATTACTGTTGCTGCTGGTTGCCTCTCCATAGAGCTCGATTAAATACTGCCCCAAACGATCCTGGCAACACGTTGCTCTTTCCTATGAACACGCAGTGGATGACACTCCCTAGCTGCCCAAAGTGCATTCTGCCACCTTTTGACCATTACAGGTCTCCTGACTGACTCCAAGTCCCCTCCCAGGCAGGCAGACTCCTTCGCAAGTCCCGACCTGCAAGTGACGCACACCCACCCTGCAGTTTGCGCATGCGCAGAACCTAGGAGCTCACTTGCACATGCACAGTCCTCCAGCCTAGAGAACTGTGCATGCGCAAGCTCCAACATGCTAAACAGGAAGTTCCGAGTGCCGGAGCATTTTGAAACAGCTGCGCTGGCCTCTGACCACACGACCAGCACTGGGGGACAGGATTTTAAGGTAGGTAGGTACTGGGGGCCAGGAGGGGCATTGCCCCATGTTTCCTAGGGGTAGCACAGCACCTGGCAGCTTCTCACTTGCAGTCAGGGAGGAGCCCCTCTTCTCGCAGTGCATGGGTGAGTCAGTCCCTGATCCCCATGGGTCGAGCAAGGAGCAGAGCAGGGCCCTGACTAGCCCAAGTCCAAATCCACCCCTAGCTGCACACCCACGCCATGCTGCTGCTGCAGTTACTGTACCGCTCCTGCCCAGAGGTCACCTCTGGTGATCTCTGGTGAGATTGGTGTGTGGCGGCAGTGACTATGCAGTGAGGCAGCAGACTTGACATTGGTTGCACTCAGAGTTAGAAGGTGTCTCTTGAGTCTGAGAGGGGAGCTCATCTGGGCCAGTCCTGGGCCTTTACTGGCTTTTATATTGCCAGTAAAAGCACTGCATCAGCAACTGGCCTCAGACTGCAAAGTCCAGCTAGGCCGGCGAAATACCAGCTGGGTGTCAACCCTATACCCACTAGATGTGCAAAGCAGAGCAGGCGGGGCAGCCCCACTGACGGCGCTCTGGAACATCCTGGAGCACAACATATGGAACAGGCTGACTGACCAAACCTAGGGCAACAGCCGAATGTGGAGCTGCTCTATGTCTGTTAGGTGGACCCATGGTACGCCCGTCCAGCTGTTGCCCTGGTCAGCACTGTGGAGTTGCAGCCACCAGCCTAGAGCAATGGGTAAGCAGCTGCAGCTCCATGGTGTGGGGGTGGGGGGTGAGAGCACTGCACGGGTGGACTGCTTCCCAAGGACACCCACCAGTCCATCTAAAGTGGACCAAAGTGGAGCGGAAGCAGATGGAAACAGGGGTGGGAAGGGTCTATGTTCATCTGCTTACACCCAATGTATCAATTATAGGCAGGAAACAGCATTCACTGAATTTTCCCCATTGGCAGCAATAGGGAAAATTCAGTTAATATTGGTCCCTGGGGACTTCCATTACATGATACAATGTAGCACTGCATTCAATGCAAACATTCATCTGGTTCTGCAGTGGGATGTTCAAGGTTTGTGTGTTCTATAGCAGTATTTTAACAAACCAGGCTCTGTAAATATAATGTTATAGAGCATCTGAACTTCAACGTGGATCTGGGGAACACCAGTCCAGCAGCCCTCCCTGCCATCCCAATGTTGCAACACATTGTACAGATAAATTACACTGTCACTCACACAAGTATCTTTGCATAGATAAATTACTGTCATCCATCCCACCACATGTCCAAAAAACCCCAAACAAACCCCAAAACATTTCTTTATTTAGCACATGCCTGGAAAGTGCTACGTGCATTGTTTGGGAACCGGAAAACCAGGAGAGCAGTTTCCTTTTCTTGATTACATTTTGGGGAGGGCAGGAGAGGGAGCGAGGTGTTCTCTTTCTCCTGAGCAAAACACCAGGAGTGCTACGCCTCACTGAGCTCCAGCCTCACTCATTTTTCTTGTCTCTGATTAACTGAGCAAATAACTGTAATTGTGAGAACATTCCTTTCCCAAAGGAGAGAAGAGCCCTGATGTTAATTGAAACTCATCAAGCCACCCTGAAAAATGAACTTATGACAGACTCCAAATGAACCATTCAGAAATGTCCTGTTGGATTCGTCTTTCCCATGTAACAAAAAGAGACTTGGAATAAAAGACTAGACTGGATAAAATATTGTTTAAAATAAAGCAATTAGCTAAGCTGCTTTCCTTTCTGTTCACTACATGAAGGAAGAATTATGCAGCTAGCTACTGATGCAATAGAAATAAAGATATAAAACAGAAACAAAGAGAGAATTTCATTTTGTGTGTAGAACTTCCGGCAAAATGTGGTACCAAACTACGAATCCATTTATGAACTAGCTAACATTCAAACCAGTGCTAGATAGTGATACTCTGGAATAGCGATTACTTTGAAGAGTGCACTGGCGTCACACAAGAAGATAAAGAGTCAGATGCTCCCTACTGTTTTACACCTTGGGTAGTCACTGACTCCAAAGTAGGTGTAAAGATGTTACCATTCTGATTAATGGTATTCAGACTATATGGTGTGGATTGTACTGAATGGTATTCAGATGTGAACTGACTAAACTAGGTACAAGAACGGGAAGAACTGGATACGCACTGATTTAATTGTACTACAAGCAAACCTAAGTTTGTGTTGATTTATTTTTTTAAAAATTTCCAGGAAGGACAAATAGCAATAGTCACCTCTTTTACTAGCAGGATTACAAGCTAGCAAGGATGAAAGAAATAATGCAAGGCCTGGAGAAGAGGCTAGCAGAGTATGTAGAAAGTCTATCCCCTGTTTAAGAATATTAATTTGTGTTTGTATTTTAGATGTTTAATGAGGACATTGCTCGCCTGTTTTTGCATAACTCAAAATGGTAAGTTGCACTTAACAAATACACTCATTGTAATAAAGTTTTTGTATGTGTGATGGAGCAGGCACTGGCTCTTTAAGGGCTGCCTGTCCATCACCCTTGCCCTCCCTCCTCCCTCCCACAGTTTGTGTTGGTGTCTTGCTCTAGCAGAAAGCAGAGCTAAGGCACATTTGGTTGCATGTATGGAGCTCACTAGGGTGATGACCAGGCTCAAGGCCCAAGTACCTGATCTGAGGCCACAAGGTATGAACATGCTGTATGTGCTGTTTATGTGTAAATAAGGAAGCACTGACAGAGGAGAGCTGCCAGGGAGGGACAGTGGTCTTGGGGCCTGCTCTGTTGCATGTCATAGTTTATCTCATTAAAATAGTTAGCTTGAAAAGGTCTGAATTCTTTGCTGAGTGCCGAGAGTGGGCATTTTAAATTCCTATGAATAAATTCCCTAGACCAATTACGTTTAGCATGCAGGTCAATCCGAACTATGTAGGAATCGGCTCTAGATATGAGATTTTCTTCCAAAGCCTTGGAACACAAGTTTGATGTAATATGGCCCAGCCACCTTTGTACCATAAAACCTTCAACTCAGCTCACCACCACTCCCAAGGTTTTAATTCTCCCCCATTAATGCTAACCTAGCCTTCCTGTGACATTTAACACCAAATGTAAAATATAGCTTGTACAATGTAAAGAAATACAACTTTATCAAAAACTGAATGCCATTTTAGCTCAGATTAGAAAAATGTAGAACCTGCAAAAGGATCAATTCTTTAAATGCATTCAATATCTCCTGAAAACAAGATCTAATTAAAATGGATTTACAGAGCTTTAGGACCTATCATGTAAAATGCTGCTATATGTGAATGGCTTTAGGCTCTGGATAAATCCAACACCTCTGTCCTTTTATATATTGGGTTTAGAAAAGAGCTTTGAAGAAGATAATCCGCTTATTTCTCTGCCTGTTTTACAAGTCAAGATTGAAAAATGTGAAATTCAAACCTTTGTTAATCATAGGGAAAGTATTTTACCTCCTTCAGGTGTTTTCCCTCCTTCCCCTCTTCCCCTTGTAACTAAGCTACAACTTCTCAACTTCATGAATGTATTCCTGTTTTTCACTATCCTTCTTCCCTTTGTCTCCACTTTTGTCCATCCTAGACAAAAGGTTTTAAGCCCCTTAGGTGGGGTCCTGTCTCTAATAAAAACTGTTAAGCACCAGGCACAATGTTGGCACTATCTAAATTTAATTTAATTAAAATTTATATAAATTTTATTTATTTAAAATTTATATCCCATCTTTCCCCAAAGCCTCCAGGTGGCTTACAGTAATAAAAACACAGAATATACAATAAAAATACAGTAAAATTCCTTAAAGAAAACCCCTACCCTCGCCTCAGAAGCCAACCCATCCCATCCCCTAACTCCACCCGCCAAACGCTTTGCTAAAAAAAAGCCCCCAAAACATTTTACACTGCCTTCAGAACATGCTCAGGTTTGGGCTCTAACTGACCTCTGGGGAAAAGGAGTTCGATAACATCGGGGCAGCAACCAAGAACGCCTTTGTGGGTCCTTGTCATACGAACAAGAGTCCCCTTCGCCGCCGCATGTCGGCGACGGGGTTATTGTCCCGCCCCCTCCATGAGAGGGAAGAGACGGGACGGAGGTTGTTGCCGGCGGAGCGCGTTAGAGCGCTCTGGCCGGAGAGTCTGTTGCCAGGCAGACTGTGCGCGGCGGGAAAGCACGCCGCGCCGAAATGGAGGACAAGCCCCGCCCCCTTTAGAAGGGGCGGAGCAGTTCCTAGCCGCGTGGTCGGCAGATCGTCGGGGGAGAGCCGAAAGCAGC
>QEPC01010199.1:79201-115467 GCA_003113815.1 Sphenodon punctatus
CCCCCCCGCCTGAACAGGTTCGCATATCCCTAGAGATTACTGCAATGCACTTTATGTGGGGCTGCCCTTGATGACTGTTTGGAAGTTGCAGCTGGTGCAGAACACGGCAGCCCAGCTCCTTTCAGGAGTGGGTCACTGAGCACATTACACCTGTACTTTTCAGTCTGCACTGGCTTCCTATAGCTTTCTGGGCACAATTCAAGGTGCTGATTTTGACCGTTAAAAGGCCTAGAAGGCCTGCAACCCACATATCTGAAAGACTCCCTTTCCTCCATACTCCACTGCAACCTCTGTGGTGTGGTCTGCCAAGAGCGCTCTCTTGTGGGTACCACCTGCCAATCTTGTTCGTATGACAAGGGCCCAAAAAGGCTTCTTGGTTGCTGCCCCGATGTTATCAAACTCCCTTTCCCCAGAGGTCTGTTAGAGCCCAAACCTGAGGATATTCTGAAGGCAGTGTAAAACGTTTTTGGAGCTTTTTTTTAGCAAAGCATTTGGCAGGTGGAGCTAGGCTGGGCAGGAAAAACCAGCACCTCCCCGCCCCCCAGCCAAAAAACCAGGCTGGGCGGGGGGAGATGCTCCCCGGTGCCCCTTTCACCCACGCAGCCTGGAGGGGGAGGGAAAACCGGGTTCCTCCTTGCCCCTCTCCCCCCTCCCGAACACGTTCAGAACCTGAACTTTGTTCAGTCGGTTCAGGCGGGGGTCAGTTTGGATTTGGGGTGTTTGCGAATGGGCCGAACCCCCTGAGTTCAGGCCGAATCCCGAACTTCCAAACCGAGTTTGCACATCCCTAGTAATCTCGCCCTGAGGTAATGAAAGCATAGATGATGGTGGCCAGTTCTGAATCAGAAAGAAAGGGCCACAGCCTCCTCACCAGATGGAGTTGATGAAAAGCATTCCTGGCCGCCACTACAACCTGACAATCCAGGCACAGCAAGGGGTCCAGAAGCAATCCAAGGCTGAAAACCTGAGTAACAATAGAGGGGGATGGACCCTCTCAGGGACAGGGGTCCCAATCCCCTCCAAGCCAACCATCTTACATCTGTAACACCCATACTACTAAGAGAGACGGGTGAATAGCAGTATAATGGATGTTAAGTTTAAAATTTATCTCAATGCAACTTGAAATAGATCAAAAACAAAACAGGATTTTCTGTCAGGTTGTTTTTCTTGTAGCCATGGAAACATAATTTGTAAAACATGCAAATTTCAAAACTTACCAAAATTGGTTAAAGTATAGCAAATTCTGAGAAAAAAAGGGGATAAACAACAGCTTTTTCATTTTGATGGGGGGAGAGAGAGCCATTTATCTTTCAGTTAATTGGAAGTGCAGACTGATAGATGAGATGGTATTAATTAACAGCAATCTAGTTCCTTATTTGAATACCTTGATCTTGTATGAATTTGTATAAGCTCGAAGATGTGGAAGGGGTGGGTCAGGTATGTGGCCCATGTGATATACTTAAGTGGCCCTCACATTTGTGCAGACTCATTCTCTTTTTTAAAAATAAATTGCCATACCTCATAGTTGAAGCTGTCCACACACACAAGCTTCAATGCTAATGGAGGGTTGAGCTGTTCAAATTAGAATCCATAAGGTGCATGCTATGGGGCACCAAATCTCTGTGCATATTGTCAAAGGGAACATGCCCCTAGACCCGGGGACCATACAGCACATTCTTGACATGTACATGCATTTGTCAAGAACCTGTGCTAATCATGTTTTCCTCATTGATGCCAATGGGGAAAATGTAGTGAACATGGGTCGCTGGCAATAGTGTGCATTTGGCAGGGCCCAGTGGTCCACCCCTAATGAAAGCACTGACTACCATTCCCAGTACAATCCCAGTCCTCCACCCCACTCCCCAAAGGAACCCCTAGTTGAAACTGGAAGGACCCAGGAAATCCCCTCCCACTTAGTTCACAGCGAATGAGCAGAGTGATGGAACTGTAAAGTCTGCTGACAGTCTTGCTGGTGACCACACAGCAGTTCCTTTTTGTGGTTTTGTAATGTAATGTAAATATTTATTTGCGTAACCAGAGGTCATTGCATAGAAAACACAAATCCAGTAACATAGATTTCCAAACAAATAAAGAATATCCAATAAACAGAATTAATAATAATAATCAATAATTAAAACCCCACATTTTAACATGTGCTAAAATAAAATGAGCATTTGCTAATCAAACGTCCCTACCAAATCAGTTTGCAATACCATATAATTTACCAATTTATACTTGGCAAATAATACTTGGGATTAATATTTAGGAATGATATTTGGGAATTCCACATCATGTCCGTCTTTTAATCCGTGGTTTAGGTACCCACACAAATTATTATTCATCCAAAGGGCAAAAATTCAAAAAAATTTCTCTCCTTTTGAAAGCCTCTACCAGAAAGGCTGATACTGCATTAGAGATTTCTATAGTAGAATCAGACAGGAATATTATTGTCAGTTCGAAAACAGTCCTACCCGGAAATTTCAATAAGAAGGAATTTAAATATTTGTCTCAAAGCTTTTCATAAAGACGGCAAACAAACAGTATGTGCCTCACTGTCTCTGCCTCCTGCTCATCAAATGGTCAAAGCCTTTGAGCAAAAAGGCAAACCAGAGCACCTGAAGAGAGGGCATTCATCCTGCCACATAAGAATAAGTGCAACCATCTAATTGAGTAAGCTCTAGACAGGTATACAGCTGTTTCTCCAAAATTTACGGTTAGATATTTATAATGCGCTAACAAAGAGAATGTGGATAGTGCTGCGTAATCTTCCTGATAGTTTATATCCTGTATTCTCCTATACAGTTCCGCCTTGATCGTATTGAAAGCGTTGTGCTGAAGATACTGGCCTAGACTTTTATCTAGTAGGGAGAATTTTTGGATTTTAACCTTAGACTCTATCGAGCCCTGTGGACTGAATGATTTGACAGACTCACTCATTACCTAATTAGACTCATGTAATTGCACACAGCTTAAATGTTCTGATTAACCTAATTAGATCTAGGTAAGTTAGCCTTTGGCCTTACTTTGTAGCCTATAAGCCTCTTTTTGAGCCTTGTTTGACTTCCCCTTTATATGGGAGCTCTGCATAGCCTGGTATGGTCCGACGAAGGCTTTTTTTGCTCCCATCCTAAAAGAAGAGGGCTCTTGCTTCTGGGATAGTTACTTTTTCTAGGTGAGTGGAGTGGGGGAGGTTTGATCCTTTCTCCTTCCCCACTGTATATGGTTTTTAACCTTGATATATTGTTTTTTATGATCACAGCTTTTTGCTAGCTTCATGATTGCAATTGGCACCACTGTGGCTAAAAACCTTATTTCTTTACCTGGAAGCCCCTGGAAGTAGTTTGGTAAGGCATTTTCAATTTTAGAATTATTTCTGTTTTTCTCGCTGAATAGGCAGCAGGGGCTCTTACTGGAGGACTGCAGTCTTTTTTCCTTCCCTTGGACCTAATAGAGATTTTATTGTTTCTTGGTGTGTTTATTTTTCACAGGTGGTTATTTTTCAATTAGAATTGTATTTGTAAAACGCAGGATTCTGATACTGATTTACCCCACTCCTGAAGAAGTCGCCTGATGTGCGACGAAAAGTTGAGGGAAGGGATCTTACCAGAAGTTATAGATAATCACCTGAAGGAAGGGATCCTACAAGAATTTACAGATAATCACCTGTGTTTTATATACTATACGTTGTATCATCTTGTACATATGTAATCATCTGTGATTTGTATATTTATACGCTGTCACTGCTATTTGTCCTTTGCACATATATATCAGGTGTTTACTGCTGTTATTATTATGAATGCTTATAAAATTGGGTATATTTATAAATCCTTGATTCCTCTACATATTTTGAAATTTTCGTGCTTCATTTAAATAGGAGCTGGCTTTTAGAGCAGTCTCCCCTTTTTGATGGCATAATTGCACGGATGTACTGCTCTTTATACCTTTGTTTGTTATAAATTTGGAAGATATTCACGCGACATCCCCCATCTACCTAATTGGCTCTCAACCGCCCTAACCCAGGAGTTTATAAAAGAGTCGTTTGGAATCAAAGTTAATGATCCCGGTGCTTCACTCTGGAACAGGTGTAACCACAAAACCATGCCTGCATTCCCCATGATAACTTGCCAACTTCTAATCTGATTGCTGCTGAGGGAACACTTCTAGTTTGCAAGGCATTTAGTTCTCGGAGGAACCAAATTGCCCAGACGGCAGCCCCGTAGAGGAGCTGAGCTCTTGGCATTAATAACTGTCATTGCAGGAACAAAGCTACCGTTTCCTTTTTTATAAAAAAACCCATAGAATAGCTGTAACATTTCCTTTGGTACGAGTAACTGCGAGGGCTGCATGCTGAGACCTTAAGAGAGGAATGAAAGGTATGTCCTAGATATTTATAGGAGCTAACTTGTGCAGTGATGTGATCCTTAATATACCAATTTTCTAACTGCCTTTGCTTGCCAGAAACCAGAACCTTTGTCTTCCCATAATTAATCACCAATTTGTTTAGACTACAATAGTCAGCTAATGCTGACAGCTGTCTCCGCAGTCCTACTCTAGTTTGGGAAAGGATGACTGCATCATCCGCATACATCAAACATCCAATAGGATGTAAGGCTAATTTTGGTGGAAAGAATCAGATCCAGCTATTCTTGGAATGAGGTCATTAATAAAAAAAATTAAATAAAATAGGCGCCAAAATACATCCCTGCCTCACACGAGAAAAAATAGGAAGCCAATCAGTAAGATGCCCGGTATCAGTAAACCTAATCGCCAAAGAAGAATTTCTGTGCAGAATTTTGATTAACATGAATAATCTTTTATCAATGGAAGTGCTTCCTAAATTATCCCTCAGCAACTCTCTATCAATTAAATCAAAAGCTGCTTTAAAGTCAACAAATGCACAATACAATTTACGATTTGACTTTACCTATTTCTCAGCCAGATGGTATAACAATAAGCAATGATCAATAGTAGATCTATTTCCCTGAAATCTGGCTTGTTCTGGGTGAAGGATATGAAAATCGATCAGCCAAGTAGTCAGTGGTTTTAACAAGTGTTTGGCATATAATTTTGCCAAAATACTTAAAAGGCCAATTGACCTATAATTTCCTGGATTTAAATGGGAACCATTTTTGTATATTGGGACCACCACTGCTTTTCCCCAGTCCTCTGGCAAATCACCAGTCTTATCTTAATGAGTTTAAAAAAAAAAGCCTCCTTTCCTGACTGGCGAAAGAAGCTCAGAATGGCTGAAGATGAACCTTTTGCACAGGTCAAGGCTGAGTTATAGTGAACAACATTCCATTTGCCCATAGACTGAAAATTAATCCCTAAATATTTAAAAGTTTTAGCTTGGCAAATCTGATGTCCGTCCAACTGCCAGCTATATATCTTGCGATCTGTACTAAAAACAACTACCTTTTATCATAGCTGATCGGTGAAAAATTAATTTTACAGTATTGAGAGAAAGCAGCCAACTCTCTTTTTAACCCTAACCTAGTTTTTTTTTTTTACTTTTTGTGGTTTTATTCTGCATTTTAGATCTAGGCCATTTGGGACACGTGTTGGGCAACCAAGCTGTGCTGAGATCATATCTGTGTTTCAGCTGTGGCAAAGGTCCTTTCATAGGAACTGGAGAGAGGAAGTTGTCCTTGCCAGACTTCATATTGGCTTTCTATCCACTAACGTTTGCTCCAGAGAAAGCTCCACCTTGTTTTTTCTCGATTCTCGTCAAGAATTAAGCTGCTTGCCTCGATTTCTGTGAGAATCGGGGGGGAAAAACCGGTTCTTGACCCTTTCTCAGTCAACAGTTGTTGTTTTTTTAATCGATTTACTTACTGAAGCCACGTATACTTCACGCCCCACACTGAGTCTCTTTCAGTGCCAGACACCTCATCCAGGGCAACACGCAGCACCATCTAGCCTCCCTGATGAGAGGGTGAAACCACCAGCTCTGCAGGAGCATGCATGGCAAGTACAGGACAAACAACAGACATGTCAAGCCAGACCTACTATCCTTGGATTTGAGAGTGATTGGGATGGAGCTAGGGCATGGGAGGTGCTTGCTACAGGCACTATGCTGGTCAGTGCCCCTCCTTTCATTATACTCCTGGCTGTCACCAAAACCTGAGGTGACATAGGAAGAAGGCATGGGTAGCACTATTCTCGAGATCTTATTCAGCACTGACAGACACACATTTTGCAGTGGTGCTGCCAGCTGTCAAGCAGTAGCAAGGGCAGACCATAGAAGCAGACATCCAGCAAAACAAAACAGAATATTCACTTTGTTGGATCCAAATTGAAGCAGGTGAATTTGTTAAATACAGTATTTTCTGCAGATACTCATTTCACTTCTAAATAGGACCTTCTAAATGATGGTGGTATATTTTCCTCTTTTATTTTTAATTACCTACCTAGAAGGCCTGGTGGAATACTCTGCAGGTGGGTGGGGTGGGACCACTCTGCAAACAGAGAAGCTTTGTCTGCTGGGCCTTACTTCCTCAGTGTGGCCTGTTGTTCTGCTTCGTCAGATCCTCCTCCATCCTGCATCTCAGCATGCCTATCTCCGGTCTTGCTCTCCCACCCCAGCGACTCCCCGTCACCCCAAATATACATTTTCCATTGCACCTATGGATCACTCCATGGGCTGGACCAAAAGCTGGCAAACTGGGTGTGGATTGGGGGGGGGGGGTCCCTATTCCTGCTGTTATAAGTTCATGTCTGTGATGCAGCTCGATAAATCTGATTTCAAACAATATGCTTACTTCAGATTATGCGACACTTTGTTCTCTAAAACCTCCATAGCAATGGGCTCTTTATCAAGAGCTTTAGTTATGTTTCACTTGCATGCCACCAGTTGGAAACCAGGCACCCTGCAAATTCTGTTCCAGGTTGGGTGATCTATTGTCCAATATAAAGGAGCTCTGAATATTAGTAGTGCTATCAATTCAGGATTCAGTGGCAGAATTGGGAGGCAAGACTGGTATCTCTTAAAAAGTGAGGTCATTTAGATATGACCTCCATTGAGGGTAAACAATGTCCACCTCATCCAAGTACACAGTTAATTGTTCATCAGATGCTGCAAGATGGCCAAAGCATGATACAAACTGAAAATGATTACTAATTCTAATAGATGTGAAGTAATAAAGACTTCCTCCATTGACAATCTTACTTCTTGTAGAAGTTCCTCATAAAGGCCCCCTCCCTTGTTCTTCCCCATCTCCCCACTTGAGCAAGACAGAAGAGTTTCCTTTTTCCCTCTCAGGCCCAGATGGCATCTGCATTGTCTCTTCATGAAACAGTAGGGTGGCCAAATATGCAAATTGTAGAGAACACTTTTGAGAAATACAGGTTGCTGGGCTGCACTGGAGCTGCACTGTATTTCTCATAAGTGTCCTCTAAAATTTGCATATCTGGCCACCCTATGATATGAAACAGTGTTTGCAGTTTTGGCAGGGGGTGCCAAGGTGAAAGGCAAAAAATGATGCCTCACGTCAAGAAGCAATCAAGTTGTATTCATGAATCACTCTACGTTGGTCTGGAAACAGGTGATGGGAGAAGGCTTTGGGGGTTGTATCTGAGATCTGGACTTCATCTGTGATGACAAGTTTGGAGTATGTTTCACCATGATGGCTGACACAAGTTAGCTCTTTCATGAATCCTTTAGCCTTTGGTTCTCTATAGAGAAGCTTTTGACAAGGATTTAGGGGACCTCAGGCCAGGGGCCCCAATGCAGCCTATGGATAGTTTTTATTTTGCTCTTTCCGAATTCCTGTATGTTGTCTCTAGGTCCAGTTCCTACCCTATAGAGCTGGAAGACTGATCTCAGAATAAGGGAACAGAGATGAACACGTAAGAATAGGGGACAAATCCATGGCATAGATCCATGATAGACCCTCTCCTTCCTAAGTTTTTAGAGGTTTTAGAGAACAAAGTGTCGCATAATCTGAAGTAAGCATATTGTTTGAAATCAGATGTATCGAGCTGCATCACAGACATGAACTTATAACAGCAGGAATAGGGACACCCCCCCCCAATCCACACCCAGTTTGCCAGCTTAAGCATCCGCGTCCGTAATTCTAAATGGCCCTCAGAGCTTGTGCTAATTTTCAAAGTGTTCTCCAGGAGGGAAAACATCCTCCATCCCTGCTTTTGACTGTGGTTCAGTTGTTGAATGAATTCAAAACTACCCTGTCTCATGTTTTCTGTGGTACTTTCCTGTCTGGGCTGAGTAGCCTGGAAGGACAAACGGATGTGTGGGGAGGGAGATGCTCTACTACAGGGCTATAGTATTTGTATCAGCCAGTCAGGCCTTGGTGATGCAGGCTGCATTGCTTATGAAGTCATCTTCAGTTCTTTGTTGATGAAAGATTTTGCACTAATCCAGTAGGACTGGAACTTAGGCAAAATTTCGGTTCTCAGTTTCTATCGGTATCGGATCTCTGTCTACCAGTTCTTCTATCGGTTCTCAGTATCCAGTTTTTAACATTGCAGTTTTCCCCAGAAAACTACAATGTGAAAAATCTGATTAAAAAAACAGTGCAAAAGATCTGATACCACCGATACCGAGAAAAAAACTGAGATAATGGATTAATCCAATATAGCCATTATTGGGTACTCTTGGTTCTCGGCAGTACCGAAAGTCCCAACCCTAGTAATCAGTATTAGTTTTTACAGTATTGTTTGCTTGATACCTAGGTTAAGTTCCTGCTGTGTTTTTTTTTTTCTTCAGATGGAACCCTTCTGGTTTTGGATAGTGACAGTAGTGGAATGTGAAGAGAGGATGATCAGAACAAAGGCAAGGTTAGTTGACTTGCCAAATACCATGGAGAAGATAGGTCCATTTAAACACCTCAGTTAATATAAGCTGAATCCTACGAGTGACCGGAGCTGTAGTAGTTTGTTCCTAGAGTAGTGGTGGTGGTGGTTCGGGCAAAGTGATGACATAGCAACAGAACTCTGTCATCCGCTTGCTTTTCATTCATTAGAATTTGAAACTCATCTTGCGGTCTCTTTCTGAGTTTGCTTTCAAGAGATGTTACCTCAAAACACCACATCAGCAGTGGGTAAAGTCACACGAGACAGACCAGGCCCAATTCCCCCCACCAGTCCAAATGAGCAGCCATCCCCTCTAGCTGTCACCAGCTACTCCACACCATGGGTTGGGCCGTGAAGCCAGCCACACAGGGCTGGATGTACAGTCTCCTGCTGCGCTGCAGGATTTGGCCCACTGCAGCTAGACAGCTGATGGGGGATAGAGGCACGCATGCATACTCCTCTGCCCCCTCTCCCCCCGCAATCAGCTGCTTGGCAGCCAGGGTGAGCACGCTCCTCTGGGCCCAATCCTCAGACCACATCTTGGACAGCCATAGCCTGAGTGGGGTAACAGTAGCACACAATGCATCACCTGCCTTCTCCAGCCAATGCACTGCGTAGTGGCCAGCTGCACACCCTGTGGAAGAGCTGGGAAATCGTGTGGTGGTCACCAGCCGTACAAGCTGCTTCATCACTGGCTAATGTGGGGGTAAGATTTCCCAAAATATTTATTTATTTATCAAATTTATCAAAATGGGATAACGTCTCATGTGGCCTTATCCAGTGTGTGAATTGGCGAATTGTCCATTAACTGTGCATACTGGGGCAGCCCCTTCTTCCCTAAAGTGTTTTCTCTCTCTCTCTCTCTCACACACACACACACACACACACACACACAAGAATTTGCTTGATTGCGCCTAGAATTTGAGTGATTTTTTTCTTCTTTTTTTCATAGAAGATACTTTGTTCTTTTTTGAAAAAAAAAATCCTGTATGCATCCATAAATGTGAAACTGCTGCTAAGTCATGCTACCCTATTCCTACTAACCTCAAACATCCAGTCTTCTTGCCTTTTACTCCCACAGACTGCCAGTCTCCATTGAACACAATTTACTGCAAGAATATTTGGCGAGGCTAGATTATCACCTAGAAAATAGCACAAAGGCATCCTAGGAAAGAGAACATTGTTACCGTGGTGATAAAATATGAGTGACCTTAAGAGAGAACAACAACTGGTGTCTGACTAGCCTGAACAGCAATCTAAATTAAATGATCTGCAGGGTTAGCTTAGCAAGCTCTCTTCTTGGAGAAAAATGGACAAGTGTGTGAATTAAAGAGACAAACATTGGTTTTGGTTCAGCTGCTAAAAAATGAATATATTCCCTGCCAATCTGCAGTTATTATTGGAAACAATTTTTTGTAGTACAGGAAAAAACGGGGAGGGCAGAAACCAGGCCTTTCACCTCCCACAATAAAAGCAATCTACAAAACCACTGGAGTAAAGTCAAGGAAAAAATAGTCATGTACATTTCTCATTTGTAAGGAACAGGTTGATGGTCCAACAGACCAGAATGGCCTCATCTATTATCCCAGTGAAACCCTGGTGTACCTCCACATAAACATGCAAAACCACCAACATGCCATCAGAAATAGTTGCTTTTATTGTGGGAGGTAACATAAAAAGTAGTTCTGAAACTTGGTATTCAAAATTACTCAGTTTTACCAAGTATCTCACTATTCGACTTGGATTTACCGAGGAATCGGCCAGGAACTCATAACGTCCTTGAATGAGCAAAAAACGGGGCTTTTCCTATCCCTATATATGGGTACTTGGTACTTGGAAAATACTCGGTACTCAGTTTTATTTTACCAAGTACCAAGGCCGAACACTCAGAGCCGGTGCTCAGAAACTCGGAAATACTCATGAATAAAAATTTTACTATTCGATGCAGCCCTAATAAAAAGATCAATGAAGGTCAAAGATCTGTACACTTTTTGCTTTATTTTTCTTGCATGACCTCATTTGGAGACTTAAATATGCTTTTGTGATCCCAAACAGCAAAAAACCAGACATGCAGAGTATAATGACTACGATTGTATCATGACCCTATCTTAATATGGTGAGACCCGCTTGGGATCCTAACCCACAGTTTCAGAACCTCTACTCTTCCTTATCTTGAGATCTTCCTCTGGCAGCTTGGCGGTGCCCATGGGTAAGTAGTTACATCGCGATCAGTTCCCAATATCAACAGCTTACTAGGGAATTTAACTCAAACAATGGTTTATTTAGTTCAGTCCAGTCTCAGAGCTTTATGTACATAGTTATTTCCATAAAGAGACTTTCAAGTGTTTGCCTCAGCACAATACAAACCCCAAAGTGCTTTCCAGTCAGGGAATCAGCCTCTGGCTTGTCTCAGTTCCAATATAATAATCCAGCTTGCCTTCACCTTGATGGAAGCTGGTTTCTCCTGGTGTCCAGGGGTTTTTAGGTTTACTTGCCCGTATGCTTTTCCTGGTCAGCTCTCTCTGCAGCTCCATGCTATCTTGAGGCTTTCAAGTCTTCAGGCTAGATCATTTTACTTGTCAGTCAGCAACAAACAGCAGAGAGCTCCTTCCCCTGCTGGAGCCCAGAGCTAGCTGACTGACTTTCCTCTGCTTCCTGGCTCAGCTTTATGGCTGGGCTGAACTGGCCACGCCCAGCTACTTCCTTTTCCTGTTTAGTTGCTCAGGGAGCAGCTTCCTCCTTTCTAGGTAGCCAGCTACTCAGCTGAGCCCAATTAACTTTCAGCTAGCTAGTAAGCTGCTCAGAGGCCTTCTGCCTCTTTCACGCTGGCACTGCTAACACAGAGTGTTCAACTTGTCCCAAACTGGTAGCTGGCTCGGTCACCATCCTGCTACCTCTATTACAGTAAGTATCCGCTCTATTAGGCTACAATCTGTTACACTCGCTTCCTGAGGGCCTCGCTGTTTTTGTTCCATAAAACCCTCAACTCACTATCCCCAAACACACCTTACTGTAGAATAGAGTTGGTACTTATTTCTCCCTAGTGATAAGAACATAAGAAGTGTAATACTTGATCAGACCATCGAGTCATCGAGCCCAGCATCCTGTCTCCTGAAAGTAGCTAATCTCGGTTGCTTGGGAGAAGTACCCAACAGGTCACAATGGGATGATCCATTCCTTGTTCCTCACTCCCAGCTCCCGACAATAAGAGGTTATGTTCCCTATGCTTACTTGGCTAATAGCTGTTAATGGACCTACCCTCCAATAACTTATCCAATCCTTTTTTAAACCCAGCTATAGTACTGGCTATAGTACACATCTTCCAGCAACAAATCCCACAAGTTAATTGTGTGTTGAGTAAAAAAATACATAATTTTACTTGTTTTAAATCTGCTGCCAGTTAGTTTCATGGAGTATCCCCTACTTCTAGTGCTATTTGAGAGGGTAAATAACCACTTCCTATTAACTCGTTCCACACCAGACATGATTTTATAAATTTCTATCATATCCCCTCGGTCGTCTCTTCTCCAAGCTGAAGAGCCCCAACCTATCAAGCCTCTCCTTGAATGGAAGCCGTTCCATACCCTTTTTCATTTTTGTTGCCCTTTTCTAGTTCTACTATATATTTTTTGAGATGGGGCAACCAGAACTGCACACAATATTCATGAAGCAGTAATCTGATGAAGTAGTAAACACCAGTTCACTGGCTGTTGTGAAATAGTTTATCTAATCAATGCACGTTGGCTGGTGCTAAATAAATAATAATGTGCCTTGTGCTGAACAGTCATGGCTATGGACAGGTCCCTGCCCTAAGGGGCTTACAATCTCGGATGGACAAGGATGGAAAGACAAAGGGGAGAGGAAACAGGGAGCACATTCCCACATACTGTAAAATGCTGGTATTTCTAAATGCAGGCAATTTTAAAATGTGCTTGCATTTATTCACACCAGCATTTAATTTGCGCATTCAAGCAATTTTAAAGAATGCGCCTTTCACATTCCCACAAGCCTCTCAGGTGGGGGGTGGGAGGAGAGGAGGAGCAGCAGCTGTCATGTCAGTTACACAGCGCCTCGCTTCCCCGGCTCTCGGCTCCCGGAGAGGGGAGAGGAGCTGAGCTAAGAGCCAGGAAGCAAGGCGCTGTGTAACTGACATGCAGACACCGACATTCTGACATGAGGATTTATGCGGGTCATTTCAAACCCGCACTTGTAAAGGTAGGTTTTGGCCGCTTGGCAATGCGCTTAAAAAACAAACACAAGGACGGTTAAAGAAGCGCATAGAGTCTTTCACACTTCAAGGAAATATGTGGGGGAAAGAAAAAAGCGCTGGTTTGCTGTATGTAGGAATGTGCTCAGGGATGTAATTATAAAGTTATATTTATAATTTGTGAAGTTTCTCCTGGTACTAAAATCGTTAAGGTGTATCAAAGATGCATATCATTTATGAAACTTCTGAAGATGTGTCTACAAATTAATTTTAAAAGAACCATATAGCCCAAAACATATATAGTCTTTCCACCCAGTAACTGTAGCATGGAAGGTTGCCTCAAAAGGTGAACAAGTCTTTAGCAACACAAAAGCTTATTTCGAAGCACTAGAATCTTTTGCTTAAAGAGGCGGCTTCCACTGATCACAAATGACAACAAATCAAGACAGCTGATGGCAGTTATGCCCAAACAGATTTCATTGTACTTCTCCAAACGGTGATCGTCATTGCCATCCATGTGCGAGATGTAGTAGATTCGAAAGAGGTGGTACGGAAGGAAACAGATGATTATAACACAGACAAAAATGAAGCTTTTCATTTGGGCCCAGAACTCTTGATGTGACCAGACAGAGCCTGAAAGTTTTTTCACCACATTTAAAATGATGAAGATTTGGAAACCCAGGAGGACACCAGTGACAGAGATGACGACAATAATCATGATGTAGTTCAGTGCTTTTACAGAGATCATCTGGAGCTCCTTATGAAACTTGAAACATGTAGTGTTCTCGTACGACGTAGATATCGCGTACTTGGCACCCAGCCATGGCATCACAATAACAATGGCCACTGTCCACACAGCTGCACTGGCAGCCACAGCATGCAGATTCCTGTAGAACTCCAGCTTGTCCTTCCACTGAAAGAAGACGAGCCACCTGCTAACCAGCGTGATCACATAGAATAGAAATGTCAAGTACATGTGGATGTGCAGCATGGCGCTCACTATCTTACAAAAGAGCATTCCAAAAATCCACTTCTCACTATAGTAGTAATACAGCCGGAATGGCACCGTCACAAGGAATAGGCTATGCACCACCACCAGATTGATGATTGCCGTAGTGGTTGCTGATAGTTTGTTCATTTTAACCAGCAGAAATGACATGGAGATGGTTCCAATCACGCCTCCCAAAAGCACCACTGAATATGTTGCAATCAGCACAGCATTCACAGTGTCGTTACGAAGGTCACTGCGCACAGATACCAATGAAGATGCATTCAGAGAGGTTGAATTCTCTGCAGCCATGGTACTGAAATTGCCTTTTTATTACTCTGTAGGGGGGGAAAAGATACCATGTCATTAATGCCTTGGCCCACAAATCTGAAAGACCACCTCCTCCCCTATATCCCATTGCAGTCCTTGAGTCAGCTGCGAGCGCCCTCTTGCATGTGTCCTTGGCAAGTCATGTTTATACAGCAAGCACATTCTTGGTGTCTGGTCCACAGTTATGGAACCCCCCTTTCTTAGAAGTTTGCCTAAGCCCGAGTCTGAGCATTTTCGGAGGCAATGTAAGATCTCTTGCACTTCATGGGAGTGCAGCTCCTGCTGCCTTTTTGACTCCCCTGGTGGGAGGTGGTGCTGTATTGAAGGGACTTTTTGGTGCCAGCATAACTGCATCAAAGACCTCTTTGCATAGCCCCATCGACCCCTGCTGAGGAAGGGCAAAATGGCTTGTCCTGTGTGTCCCCATCTCTAGCTGGTGGACCATTTTGTAATTATTTATACATAGCACCTCCTTTGTTCAAAGTGCATTACAGTCATTATATAATTCACCCTTTCAATAAGCCTGTGAGGTAGGTCATTGTTGTTTCCATTTTATAGATGGGGAACTGAGGTTGAGAGATAGTGACTTGCCCAACACCACCCAGTGATTTCATGGTTAAGACAGGATTTGAATCCTGGTCTTCCAGGTCTAAGTCAAATATCTTATCTGCTAGAATACAGCAACTTTAAGTCCGTATTAGAAAAACTAAAAATAAATAATAATTGCTTGTCTGGTTGCAAATGGCAAAAAGATAGCTTTTTCTTGCCACTAGCATGTTATGTGCACTTTTTGGTGGGTCCGATGCCATGCCCCACACCCCCGTGCGCACCTTGCAGGAACATTGTACAAGTCACACGAATCCTGCGCACACGAGGACTGGGATTGCAGCCCCTGCCTCCTATGTGACACTGAACAGTTTTGTTCCAACTTTAAAAGAAAAAAAGATTTTATCAGCTTAAGAACTTTTAGTGTCAGTTAGTTCCCTAATAAACCTGATATCACCATCTGTGTGAAAGAACAAATAATATTTACTAAAGTACCACACCATATGTGAAGTACTAGAATTGCTTTGCTGAGAGAATCTTGAGGTGAAAGCCTGACTCTTTTGAACTGAACATTGACTTCGTTAGAGCTAGGATTGCATGAATTATTGTACTATTTGGTAATTCTGGGTAAACAACATAATATTAATAGTAAGCACAGTGTTAAAAATACTGAGAGTAAAACTCTAGGTAATTTTAAATCTTCCCTTTCCAAGACAATCAGCAGGAAGTAAAAAAAATCTTGTAATTGGAAGGGTGTTATGTCATCTCAGACTAAAGTACAATACTTCACTGTTATTTTGCAAACTGAGTTATTCATATTGCTGCTGCCATTTATTATGGACCGGCTGGTAGCCGCTCCATTAAGTTAAGGCGCGTAGGAATTCCAATGCAAAGCCTCCCATTGCTTTGCATTGGAATTTTCAGGCGTCTTACTTCCGGGTGTCGACCTTTTTTGTTGCTGGACCTCCAAACATTGCTGTAGGGGATCTTGAGGGATGCCCCTGCTTAAAAAAAAAATCTGTCTCCATATCTTGTTTCCTTAGGGGGACGTTCAGGCTGTTTGGTTGTTTTATTTAAAAATTACAAGCCCCTGAAAATGCCATTTTCCCCAATTGCACGGGACTTAATTCCACGCATGTGCCATATGACCCGAATGTGGTGCAGCCCCAGGAAGTACAATATATTGTGATTTAAAACCAAGCAGCCAAACAGTCAGGATGATTCCCTGGCTAGTTCCTCCCCCGGTAGAGAATTGGGTGGAAGGGCGGGGGGGAGGTACTTTCACCACCCCACCCAACCACCCGCCTTCTTGTTTGCCTGTGGAACACACACACACACATGCAGGCAGGCAGACACACACACCCCTACTCACCCGATGACCACGCTGCTGCGGCCGCCCACTGTAACTTTCAAAGGCCCCGCTCCTCCGGGCCGCGCATGCACCTGCCGGACGCCTCTGCTATTTGGGTTAGTGTGGCATACTAGGACTTCACTTCCCAGCATGCCTCACTATCCAAAATGGTAAAGGCCCTGGCAGGAGCACGCGCACGACCCAGAAGAGCAGGGCCTTTGAAAGTTACAGTGGGCGGCCGCAGCGGCGTGATCATCAGGTGAGTATGGGTGGGTGGGTGGGTGCGTGTATCTGCCTCTCTGCAGATATGAGTCACATGTTGTTCGCCGCCCCAGGCTGCCCTGTGGGTAGGAGGGGCGGGATATAAATTTTAAATAAATAAATAAATAAAATGTCCTGCTGCATACAGATTTCAGAATGCACCTTTCTTGATGCATTTTACTCTAAGCAGAGGTGTATCTAGTGTACACGGAGGGCCCAAAGAGTGGGTGTAGTGTTTCCAGGATGTGGCCAAGGCCAAGGGGTGCAGAAGTTATGAAAATCATAGTGCTATTCCTCTGGAGAAACACACCTAACATACACACTGACACCTTATGTGTATACACTAGAAGTCAAGGAAGGTGCATAGAGGAAAGTGCATCAAGAAATCTGTACGCAGCAGAACAGGTTCACATGGAGGACCCAAAGAGTTGGTATAGTGTTCTCAGGATGAGACCAAGGGGTAGATGCTTTGAATTTCAAAGTGTTTTTCCTCCATAGATACACACCTAATATACATGCTAATACTTCATGTGTATACACTAAAATCCATGGAAGGTGCTTAGAGATTCTGAAATCTGTATGCAGCAGAACAGGTGACTCATGTCAGTACACCAGATCCTTGCATGGCATGGGAGTTAAAGCACTTAGGAGTTTCTTGAAGTGGCTTTTGAGCTGCAAAGCCTATAAGGTTTTTTGGGTAGTATTCCCTAAAGGGTGTTTTGGGTAGTTTTCTTCCTGAAAGGATTTGTTTGTTCAAAAACTACTTGATGATAGACTGTTATGCCTTAATTCGTGCCTTAACTTACAATTTCCATGCCTTTTACTGCTTGATGGGAATTGTAAGTGACATGATTCCCTAACGAGTTTTTTGGGTAAAGGTTTTTTGGTTAGGAAATTGATTAATAGGAATTGTAGTGCCTTAACTTATGTTCTTAACCCAATCCAATGGGGTTTTTTGGGTATGAATTTTATTTTATTTTATTTTTTGTAAAATTGCACTCCAGCTTTAAAATCTTATAACCTGGAATAAGTAATCTTGGATTGTGTATGATTTCAAGCTATAATTTGAAGAAAACGGTTCTTTACATTACTGTGTTACCACACTGTCTTAATCCGAAGCATGTATTCACAGCTCAAAAATACTGGTCTACTTAACAATGCAGATTTTCAGCATGTTCTGTGACAGCCAATATAGAATTTTGTATCACACAGTCTTATCCTGATTAATGCAGCCGTATTTAACTTCAGCATCAGCAATAGTTTTACAGTTGGAGTTGGATAACCTCTAGTGTCTGCTTCTCAACCTCTAAAGCCTTGTCAGAATTCACCTAGAATAAACTTCAAGTCTTTGCACTCTGCGCTTGTAAAAGCTTAACATTTACTTGGGTTCTTCCATTCTGGATTCCTCAGTACACAGATTATTGCATTAGAAGCCAGGTTTCTACTGGATTATGTAAAAACCTGCAAACACTCCTGGCTGAATGATGAAGAGGAAAATTCATTTTAGATGTAGAAAGGGATAGAAGACAGCTTTGCACGCAGCGGTGTACCAACAAAAGCTACTTATCTCGTTCTCTAGAATACCCGCTTTCGTTCTTTAAGAGGTAAAAAATACTCACCCACTTTGCAGAAGTATTACATGTGACTGCACGCACTCAAGTCTCTCCTGGCTTTCACTTCTGGCTTCTAGAATTAAACTAGCATTCTACATTCACAACAGAGGGGAAGGGAAGTGGAGAACAGGCTATTGCCATGTATGCATTGTTTTTCATCAAGGAGGGGTGTTTGGACCTCCTTCCTTCTACACCCTCTTCCTGTAGCTACAGTTTAGTCAGTGATTTTATGCAAGACCAGAAATGAGCAATTTCGCCATTCTGGCCAGTTAGCTGAAGTAGAGAGAAAAGGTTTTGAAGAACAGTAATGCAGGATAGGCAATCATTTTGCTTGGTACCATGTAGCAGAAAGATAGACATCTGTGGAGGTTGCTGTGCTTTCAAGATACCACTTTAAAAAACCCTATACTTGGTTTCAGCAGAAGAGGTAGCAGATTGTGTTAGGCAAAAGTTCAGAAATGAGAGCCTTTTAGAAAAATGCTCTGCAAAAGAATTGTGATAAATCAGATAGTAGCAATTTGACTTCATTTGTAGAATATGTGCTCACACAATTCTACCTTCAGATAAAAGTCTATACCAAGAATGGAAGAGGAGTTGCATCTTCATGAAGACTTCTGTGTAATCTAAAAATTGGACTCCACAGAAAATTGGACTGTATATTCTCTGCCACTGTATGGCATGGATACATGATGGACCATGACAGTATCTATGTTTAGTAGTTTTCAGTAGGGGTGGGACTACCGGATCATCCGGTATCCGATACTGCCGGTATTGGGTGTACCGGCAGTATCGGATTAAACCCGGTAATCCAGCCTGTTTACCGGATTCCCCGGTACCAGATTTTTTACATTGCGGCCATTCAAATGAATGGCCGCAATGTAAAAAAACCCACAAAAAACCCCAACACTTTCCCTCCCCGAGTCCAGGCTGCGCGGGTGGAAGGGGGGGGACACCCCCCACCCACCCTGCCCAGCCTGGATTTAAACAACAACAAAAATTTGTGACCCCTACTGTGGGCTTCAGGCCGCCGCCGGCAACCCAGAGCTAGGCCAGCACCAGCGTCCAGCAGCAGCCAGCACAGCAGGTAAGTAAGTACCGGTACTACTGATCCCTGGGGTGGGGTGGGGGGTTAACAACCCCCCACCCCAGGGATCACCCTACTTCCCACCCAGGGATCGCCTACCTACCTTGAGCTCTGGGCGGTGGCGGCACTCCGGCAGCTTCAGCACGCTACTAGGCCTTCTGGGGAACCCGGAAGTTCCCCAGAAGGCCTAGTAGCGTGCTGAAGCCAGCAGCCACAGCCAGCGCTGAAGCCGCCAGAGTGCCGCCGCCGCCGCCCGGAGCTCAAGGTAGGCGATCCCTGGGTGGGAAGTAGGGTGATCCCTGGGGTGGGGTGGGGTGTTAAACCCACCCCAGGGATCAGTAGTACCGGTACTTACTTACCTGCTGGCTGCTGCTGGACGCTGGTGCTGGGCTGGCCCTGTGTCACCGGCGGCGGCCCGGAGCCCGCAGTAGGGGTCACAAATTTTTGTTGTTGTTTAAATCCAGGCTGGGCAGGGTGGGTGGAGGGTGTCCCCCCTTCCACCTGTGCAGCCTGGACTCGGGGAGGGGGGAGGTTTTTGGTTTTTTCCATTGATTTCAATGGGGACAGTTCCCCATTGAAATCAATGGAAAAGATCTGGTACCGGTAAACCGGTATTAATCCGGTAAGCCGGTATTCTTAAATCCAGGAACCGGTAAAACCGGTACCCGGTATTTGCGCTGATGTCCCACCCCTAGTTTTCAGGGAAGGAGCAGCAGTTCCCTGAGATACCTATCAAATAAACTTCTGCTGAAAGGAAAACTCAGGTGACTAGTTTAATATATTAGCTAGCTGAAGATATATAATTGATATAACTTTTTAAAAAAACTTTTGGGGCAATACCTGTTGCTGTCTCAATACATTGTAGCTGAATTCTCTCTCTCTCTCTCTCTTGTTTGTGGGGTAAGATCCTGCAGAAAATTTGGTCTAATGGTGTACCTAAGATAAAGGAGAAAGAGCTCAATTCTGGGATGATTGAGGACAGGAAGCCTTTAAAACTGTTGTATAAAGTATTTAATGCATATAAAAATCAGGGTTAGCAGACGAATAAATCATTCCGTTACAATTCTCATTACCCTCCTAAACTGCCACGGAGAAAGAAAGGTAGCAGATGTAAACACTCCGCAACCACTCTTTTGCATAAATTTATGGGAAGGAGAAAAACAAAAGTTCATCGGTAATATACTTCTTGTTGTGTAAGTTGCTGTATGCAGTATATCATAATCAGCTATGCAAATATATCTTGAATATTCTGATGCTTTTGTTTCTTCCTATACAATATCCATCTAAAGCCCGAAACTGAAAACAACTGCTTTGGAGGTCAGTACGTTACCAACCCCTGGGGAAGTCTCACATAAGAAATGTTATATTTAGGTCAAACCAAAGGTCCACCTCGCTCAGCATCCTGTCTCCAACAGTGGCCAAATTCAGTTGCTTCAGAAAAATACACAGGTCATAACAGAGTGATCCATAGCCTGGCTATTCACCCCCAGTCTCCAACTGTCAGAGGTCTCATCGCCCAAATAACGTGACTAACAGTAATTTACGAACTTATACTCTTAAGAATTTTACCATTTATAATAATAATAATTAATAATAGAAATTCTATTTATATAGTGCCCCCCTGACTTACATGGCACTTGGGGTGCTTTACAAAAACACTTTTAAAAAGTTAAAAACAATGTAAATAATACAAAGCCAGTCGTGATACAAAACGATTAACAGTTTTTTGGCCCAGATGGGCTTTTCTGTTGGATGCTTTATGCACTGCTCAAGGACACAAGCTAAGTCCATGTTCAAAATCAGAGTTCCGGATATTATTCTGCAAATTGAAAGAGAGGTGCTAGATACCCAACTAGTAGCCCCATGGTACCCACTGATAAAGATGAATCCTGGGCTCGAACTTTATTTAACGGAGTTGGTTAGCTTTAGAAGTAGAAGAGCCCTGACAACATTGAGGTTCAATATGATGAATACTCAAGTTTTGGAAGGCTGGTACGAGGGGGTACCGACCAACCTGTGATTTTGCACCTGCGGACAGTTGGTTGTGGAAAATCTTCCACATTACCTACTGACTTGCCCTTTGTCTGCATGGTTGCGAAAGGAGACAAATGACACTTGGTTTATAGGGAAACAACGGTGGGACTCACTCTCCAGAATTTTCTACTTACTGGTCAATACTGATAAAGAGATTACTAAGGCAGTTGCAATTTATGCATTGAGGCTGGAACTCAAAAGGAAGGAACTGGTGGGTACTAAGTAACTCCTGCGTGATTAACTCTGTGGCCACAACTCTCCCCTCTTTTTTATTGAAGCACTTGGCCACTCAGACTGGTAGGTGTAATTTGTAACATGATTTGTAAACCAAATTGGAATTTACATTATATTGCATTGTTATTTCCTTGGGGATATATATGTTATATATCCATGGTCTTGTATATTGTTTTGCTCTGACTTAGCTGATTTTGACCATATTTTAACTATTTTTTAAAACATTTTATATTTTGTAAGGTTTGTTATGGCCTTCGACTTAAACAATAAACTGATGGATGATGATGATGATGATGAAGATGATACAAAGCAGTTGAAAACAGTTATTAACATTTTTTTTTAAAGGGAGGACAAAATACATTGGACCTATCATCTGGACGTGGCATCACATGACTGATCTTCAGATGTAAATATGCAACTTTTCCGCATACCTGATAACTTTAAAACTAGATACCAACCAATGTATTGTCAGAATTATTATTTTTTTGTTCTATTGTTAAGGTTTACACAGAGTTCAGAGGCCCAGATAGTAATTTTCTGTTGGCTGCGTGTAAACCGAGCATATCTTGTCCATGAAAACTTTCAAGTAGTATCATAGATCTGAAGAGTTGGAAGGGACCTCAGGGGCCATCTAGTCCAATCCCCTGCCCCGAGGCAAGATACTCTATACCTATGGTGTCCATGAGAGATGCCTGTCTAGTTTTTTCTTGAAAATCTACAGGGAAGAAGCTTACAGAGCCTCTCTAGGCAGCTCATTCAGTTGTAGGGTGGGCTGTGGCTCAGGTGGTAAAGTGCATGCTTTGTATAAGATCCCAAGTTCAATTTCTGGCATCTCCAATTCGGGATCTCTGGTAGCACACCTGGGTGAGGCCTCTGCCAGGGATCCCGGAGGGTCTTGGGTTGCACACCTGGGTGAGGTCAGGCCTCTGCTGGAGACCCTAGAGAGCTGGATTTGAAACCCTGCTGCTGTGCCAGGTTGTGACAATACTGGACTAAGGTGGACCATTGGTCAGTTAGGGAGCTCCTTATAACTTTCCCTACTGTTTTACCTTCCTGTCATTTAAACCCATTGTTTCTTCTTCTGTCCTCGGTGGCAACAGAAAACAAATGTTGTCCATGGGTGCAGCCACAGGAGACAGAGTGGGGAAACTACCATGCTTTGGGTAGCCTTATCCCACTCTGGGCAGCTGGGCCACATGATGCAGTGCATCATGTGATTGGCGCCTGCCAGATGTTTGCAGCTGGCTGCTACATGATGGGTCCTCAGAAAAATTCCGAGAACATGTCGTGGAAAAGCCTTACCACAATTGGGAAAAGGCTGCCCAAGGTGGGGCTATTAGTGCTTGCCCCACCACGTGGAGAACACCACGGCAGGGCGGATTAAGGTTGGGCTGGGAGAGGGAGGCGGGGCAGAGCCAGGTGTCCTCCAGCGCTGCAGCCTGTCCCAGCCATGGTGGCCGCTTCAATATGACCTGGCCAGCCCAGCTTTCCCACACTCATCTGCCTGGCTTTCTGAGCTGGCCCCGCACTGTGGCGGCAGCGATTGCTCACCCACGAGGCCACATGGGGATAGGTCACTGTAGCTCGTGGGGCCTCACCCCATCTTTTTTATATCATCCTCTAAAGATATTTTTTTTTTAAATGCCAACGTGTCTCCCCAGCGCCATCAGTCTTTCCTCATATGACTTTGTACTCTAGACCCTTTGCCATCGTTGTTGCTCTCGGCTGAATCCCTTCAAGTTTGTTAACATACTTCTTGAAATGTGGACCTAAAACTGAACGTAGTACTCCAAGAAATGCCTCACCAGTGTATAGGGATGTACATTTAGTAGTCCAACTGATATCTCTGCCCAAGAGGAATTGGCTAAAGTAATATCTACAAAGATAGCCCCCTGGTATCCTGTGATTAATTCCACCTTTCACTTGGAGTCATATCTTATCCATCTGTCAGATTTTCAGCTTCAAAGAATGATGACTCTGATCCGCTTTCAGCTGTTTGAGTCAGCAGTAATAAAGGGTAGGGTACAGAAAGTTGATTATAGTCACAGACTCTGTACTTGCTTTATGGAGGAGGTAGGGACGCTAGAGCTTGTTTTGTTTTTCTGCCCTTTCTATGAAGAGTTGAGGGTATGTTGGTTAGCTCCCATATTTGGCAAGAAAGGGTGATTTCAGACGTTACGGGGCCCTTTGGCCCCGTACTGAAATCACCGGATTCATTCCCCCCTGGGGTCACCCCGTAACGCCATATCAGACATGCCGGGGGGATCCTGGCGGGGAATCTGGGAGGGGGCGGGGCCGCGCAGCGCNGGGTAGTAAATTTTTAAATAAATAAATAAAATTAAAAATGAGCTTCTTATCTCTTAACTCTGTCTATTCTCTTAACCCTCTGTTGTGTCACCATGGGTGATTTCAGACGTTATGGGGCCCTTTGGCCCCGTACCGAAATCACCGGCTTCATTCCCCGCCGGGGTCACCCCGTCACGCCATAGCAAGACACTGGGTGATTTCAGATGTTACGGGGCCCCCTCCACGTACCCCGCCGCCCGCCCTCCGAGGAGACGGGCGGGCGGCAGGGCCATTGCAGCCGCCGCGTCGGGCCGGAAGCGCCATGGCCCGGGATCCCGCCATTCAAATTGACCCCTTGCGGGTATTGACCATGGCGAACATCTGGCGGCTGCCAAACAGACGTTCGGGACACGGTGACCACAGGTGGGTATTCACCGTGGTTCACCGTGATCTCGTAACGTCTGAAAATACCCAATGAACCCTTATCTTTCTCAGTCACAAAGGGTCGTATCCCTTCTGGGCTCCAAAGACATTGATGTGCTTAAAGTGTTAGCCCTTTTTTTACGCTGGCACTTCGCTTAAGGAAAAGCTAGTACGAATGATTTTATTTTGCCAGTTTACAATTACTCCACTGGCTACACTGTTTTGATATTATAGAGTGTTATAAATATTTAAATTACGCTGAGAAACCTACTTAGTATTTCTTTATCCGCATTGTACAGCAAGCATAATGCATTGTGATGTACTTCTGTTTCTATTTTTATTTGCTTCTGTATATATATATTTAATGGTGAAAACTGGAATAAACTTGGTTTTGATTGATTGATATAGGAACGTATAGCCTCCCGAGACTTGGATACGATCCTTCTGTTAATACAACCACAAACGGCGTTGATCTTTTTTGCAACAGCATCACTGAACATGACTCATATTCAGTTTGTGAGCCACTAAATTCCCCAAATCCTTCTTGGCAATACTGTTGCCTAGCAAGTTATTTCTCCTTATTTGTTTTTTATTTCCTACGTGTAATACTTTATAGTTTCCTTTGTTGAACTTCATTTTATTGTTTTCAGCCCAGATCTCCAACATATGACGGTCATTTTGAATGATATTCCTCCAACTTCTCAAAACTATTGCCAATGTTACATTCAGTTCTGTGAGCTAGTGCGTTTTCAAGTGTTGAATTTGATTATTTTTTTTCCAACTGGTTGACTAAGGGTGTTTTCAGATGTGATGGTGGCACCAATTAATCAACTGTAGCATGGATTAATCCGGTTGTCACCGTCACATTTAAAAATGGCAGTCAGATGTTACTATGGTCTGGCTCTCCACCATGGTGGAGTTTAGCCCAAGCTGTGAGTCGGGGAAATCCCTAAGTCACAACCTAGGTTAAGCTTCAGCACAGTCAGGAGCCAGCTGCCAGACCCGGAGAAAAGCAGGCTATCATAGCCAGGGTGGTGGCAAGGGATGGGAGCCATGGTGGCCGTCATTGATCTCCATGTCCACCCGTCAGCTGTGGGGACGGGGTGCTGCACACAGTGCAGGGGTGGGGACGTGCATCGCCCCAGCCCAAGCCACCATCATGCTTCTTTGGCAGCCTGCTGGATCCGGGCTGGAGTGGCAGCTGCTTCCACCGTTCACAGAAGTCTGTGGTGATGGCAGCAACAGTTATCATGTGTAAAAGCAACCTAACAGCTCTGTTATTTTGGGTGCCAGGGATTGATTTGCCATGGGCAATGTCGATCTGTATCTCGACAGACTGTGTTTATGGGAGCTTTATCTCATTCTGGAATGGGCCTTGCTTTTGATTCTAGTGGGGTGAAAGGGGCTGTCTGTCCATGGGCTGGTTTTCTTCTCCCAGTAATGAGAAGCCTGGTGATTGAGGATTGGTGTCATCCGCTTTCTCCTCAGATATTCCTACATAAGGGGATCAAGCAGCCATTTAGCAGGGGCACAAAAGGACATTAGCCATTATTTTGCCATTCATGGCCAGTGTGGTCCTAGCTGTGAAATGCCACTTCCCTGGAGGAGATGTAGCTATTGTATTGTTACATTTGTTGTTCCCACTATTCATTTTGTCTTTTTATGCAGGTTTTGGGAGGAGGGTGAAATGGTGGGTATCATACCACCGAGTGCCAGGTCCTGAGAAGTCAGCCAGAAGCAGGGTCAGAGTGTGAAGCATGGGACTGTAACAGGAAGTTCCATACTTGCCAAGCATCAGGTCCAGGGAGAGTAGCTAAGAGCAGGGTCAAGTCTGTGGGGCCCCTCGCTTGCATCGAGATAGGAGATCCAGTTCAGGAAGGCAAGGCAAGGCTGCGAAACTCTTCCTACTGTGGAACTCACTTCCCCTGGTGGTTCATCAAAGCCGTAGTGATTTCTAGAGGTGATGTAAGCAGAGCTTTCTGTTCAGCCAAACATTTGGCAGGCAGGAATAGGGGCTGGAGATATGGCTCTTTTTGATGGCTTTTCTAGGCCAGGATACAGATTTTGAATAAATAAGTGTCTCCATCCACAGGAGTGCCCCCTTTGGGCCTATGTGGAAGGGGGTGAGACTGCTGTTTCCCACCAGCCTAGTGGGCATTGGTGTGTGCATTATCAGCACACAAAGTTACACGTCCTGCTGTGCAAACAAAGTTTGAGAATAGGTCTGTTCAGATATAAGTAACACGGTGTTAAGACGTATTTAATGGTTTTCACCCAGCTTCAGAACAAACCTCCTCCTGAAATTAATAGGGGAGGGTTCATACATATGTCTGCAGATTCAGACACTGCTGCCTTGTTTCTTAGCACCAAGTCTTTCTTGACTCTAAGGGCAATAGTGAAATGCTTAACAGAGGTAGGACAGCTTATAAAAGTCCTACAAGACTAAAGACAGTTTATTTAACTCAGATCTTCCCCAGAACAGAACAAAACAAACAACAAAAAACAGTGCAATACACACAGATTGCTCTCATTAATGGCTTGGATATTCAAGACCTCTACTTGCCTTCATCTTCTCACCCACCCACCCCTGAGCTCCACGTTGTGCAGCAACACCTAGCTTCTCTGGTGTGTGTAGCTAAACTTGAGTTTATAAAGTGACTTCTGTGTGAAGAGGTGGGGAAAAAACACCAGGTAACCTACCAACTAGAGCTAAAATGAACTGCTCACAGGTTTATTTCCCAATTTTGAGCAGGTTGCAGTTGACCCGAACAACCTCCCTGGACCAACAGAATGTTCTCAAAATGCTTGAGCCACTGATTTTTTGCAATTTAGGTTCATTAAGTTTTTCATCCTTTTCCAGTTTTGCATTCATTTTCACCAGACACAATTAAAAGGAGTGGTAGAAAATAAGTGGTAAAAACTGGAAATGACCAGATTAAATGAACCAAGGAAACTGAAATTGCAAAAACAGGTAATTGATCCAGGATTGAAGGGTTAGTGTTAGTTACTTGGTTTGTTTGCTTCGGGTTGGATTCGACAGGTTTGCTTGTTTCGGCAGGTACAACATGGTGTGATATTTATAACATATTATAAGAGCTCAGTAATGTATAATATAAATTATAGAACATATTTTATATTAGAAATACATTGTATAACAGCTCAGTGCAACGTAAGTATAAAATGGGGGTAGCAGAGAAAAACCTGGAAATTACAGGGGATCACTGACTGAACATGAAAAAATGGGGGAGGGGAAGAGGCATATGACTTTTGGGGTTGCGTTAATAGATGCATCATATGCAAGACATAGGCCCTTTTTACACGGACAGCGGTGGGTGGGGGGATGGATGTGCTGGCACAGTGGGTGGAGGTGGGTGTGTGCCCGTTCCTACAGGTGCACACCCATCTCCACCCATGGAGCCTCCTCTGTTTTTCCAGTGGGTGTGTGATGGGTGGAGATGGGTGTGTGCATGCACCCCCACCCACCGTCCATGCTGTTCACACAGACAGACACCCATCCCCACACCCACCACTGCACCATTTACACGGGCACCCTCAAGCACACACAGTGGGGGGGGGGGGCTGTCTGTGTAAAAACGGTCATAGGTAGAAATGGTGCCTCTTCTATTCAGTCCAGTTGAGACCTCACTAGGGATGAAGTGAAAATTTTGCCCTGGTTCCAGTTCCATCAGAGCCGGTCATTTTGTTCAGTCCAACAGGAACTCAGACTAACCCAGCTTTGGGGCGGGGGGGCAATGGTCTTTTGCGCTTGCACAAAATGTCAATGGCCATGATTCTGTGTTTGCTCTAAGTGGACACGATTCTGATTTTGCAGTTCCATGAAATCAGAATGGCTGTTTCAAGCCAGGGTTGAGCACACCTGGAATCCTGGGTTCCATTTGGGGCACTGCACTTCAAAAAGAATGTTGACAAACTGGAGGGAGAGGATTCAGAGGAAAGCAACTGAGGTGATAACGGGGCTAGAATGGAAGTCTAATGAGGAAAGGCTGAAAACGGGGTATTTTTTAGCCTAGAGAAAAGAAGTCTAAGGGGGAACATAATAGCAGTTAAAAAATATCTTTCTAGAAGGATGCCACAAGAAAGATGGAGAACATTTCTTCTCCACTGCCACAGAACAAGAGGAAATGGGCACTGAAAACGAATGTAACAACAAAACTCAGTTTCAGAACATAAAACTTGAAGCAAATGAAAATCATTAGACAGCTAGCACTCAATAACGTACGTTGTGCCACTAGAAGGGAAACTATTGTCAGTGATCCCAGTACTGGAGATCAGGAGGGAATATTATTTCCATTTATTTGCTTGTTTGTTTATTTGTTTAATGTGTTTTATTTATTTATTTGTGATGGGCCGGTCTAAGTTATGTGTTTTTGTTATATTATATAACAAGCCCCTAGCAACAACTCAGACACTATCAACCACCCTAATCTTTCTGGAATTGTAGTGACATTCTCCACTGACATTCTGTTTTGGACTCAGTCTGTGATTTTGGAGACTATTTTGAGCAAGCTGAGCCATTCAAACAGAATGCCAGTGCAAACTCCAATCTAGATGCTGAGAATTTCCGAAGGGCTGTTATTTATTTTTAATAACTGTACATTTCCACCAATATATTGCCAACTTAATATTATCTCTTCCTGCAGAAGTTCGTATCGCTGGGTTTTCAGCAGACAATACTTTTTCATCAAGTATCTGGGTACAACAGCAGTTCATTTGTAAGCAGAACTTTCTAAAGATGACAAGATGATTTAGGGAAACCTGATTGACAGGGAGAGAAGCTTACTCCTGCCTTTAGGAGGCTATTAGACCACAACAAAAAGAAGAGAATAACTTAGACACTGTCTCCCCTTCCAAGAAAAATAAAGTGTTGTGTTTTTTAAAAAAGATTGTAACTGTCCTGCATTTTGCTTTGACCGAATGAAGGTTCCTAGCGAGCTGACAGAACAGATTCTGAAACAACAACAGAAATCAATTTTTAAAAATAGACATAAAAAGAGCAGGTCTTGGACTAATCCTTATTGGAATCTTTTCTGTGGTCACTGAAGTTTTGAACCCAATGAGTGTTTACCTAAAGGCTTGTTCATAAATTACTGTGAAGTAGGGATGTGCGAACTTGGTTCGGATGTTCGGAGTTCAGACTGAACACGGTCTGTTCGGACGACCGAACCTGAACCGACCAAACCTGAACCCGATCCGAACTCTGAAATGACTGAACAGTTCGGTCGCGTTCGGATGAGTTCGGGTGGGAAAAACATGACTGGAAGGCCCAGGGAGGGGGAGGCAGCTGAGGAGCAGACTTCCTGGCACCAGGGGTGGAGAGGCTTGGAGCCAGCCTGCCCAATCACCATCCCTTTTCTCCTCAGACCACTGGCTTCGCAGTCTGCGATTGGCTAGGCTGCACAGAGCCAATGGGGTTGCGGTAAAGTGGGCGCAGCAAGTAACAAAAGTCATTGCCCTCCCCCCTGCCAACACCTTCTGAGCTAGTAGCCACTGTTCCTGACAGCAGGCATTTTCAGAAGTCTCCCTCTCCCACAAGTTTGTTTTCCTAATCCATTGCCATCCTCCTATTTCACCCATCCCACACATTTACCTCCCTAGTATCATTTATTTGGATTAGATTAGATAGATTTAGGTGTTATTTTTATTTTTTACCCATCCCTGTGTTCTTTCTCCCTACCCTCCATTGAATCCTTCCCTCCTCCCACTATATATTCCATCCCTGATTCCCTTCTCTTGTTTTTGGATTTATTTAGAGTAGGATTAGATTGATTTAGGTTTCATTTCAGTTTTGTATCCCTCCCTGTGTTGTTTGGTGTGAGCTGTCTGTGTCCCCCCCATCCCTGTGTATATTATTATTTATAATATTGATAGATAGATATTAGATATTACATAGTTACCATAGATATAGATAGTTGTAGGCGTTATCTTAGTTATAGAGATAGATTAGATATAGATAGTGTGTTGTAGTTATTCAGTTTTAATATTTTATAGTGTGTTTTTAGGATTAGGCCTTTGTAGATAATATATTAGATTTAGTTCCATAGGTTTTAGAATAGTCATATTTAGCAGTTAGACTAAATGGCAAACAATGCCAATACACACACACACACGAATGTTCGGCCAAACCGAATGATCAAATCCAAACTCTGGTCCCGAACCGAACCCGAACGGAACATCCTAACCACGTTGTGTTTGCACATCCCTACTGTGAAGGGTACAGTACCCTGTGGTAAAGGCACAACTGGGTATTATTCATCTGGTGATAGCTCTGATTATGTGAAGATTTGGTGGGGGGGTTAGTTATCATGCACTTCCTATCTGCAAAACTCTAACCCTTCAAATGTTACATTAGCTTACCCTGTGTGAAGTCCCACAACCAGTAGGTTAGAACTCTGGTTCCTGGTACTTTAGTGCAGTCTCCTTAGCTGTTGCACCACCACATAGCTGTGCAAGCTTAGTTTATTCTGCTGTTAATAGTCAACTCTCTCCCATGCTCTTGGTGACATCCCCTTGTCCTCATTAGCTGCCTTGGTTATAAGAATATAAACATTGTCATACTGGGTCAGACCAATGGTCCATTGAGTCCAGCACCTGTCTCCGATAGCGGCCAATCTCGGTCACTTGAAAGAAGTACCCAACAGGTCACAATGGGGTGATCCATTCCCTGTTGTTCACTCCCAGCTCCTGACAGTAAGAGGTTACATTCCCCAAACCTACCTGGCTAATAGCTGCTAATGGACGTATCCTCCAGAAACTTGTCCAACCCTTTCTTAAACCCAGCTATACTGCTCACCTTGAACACTTCTTCTGGCAACCAATGCCACAACTTAATCGTGCGCTGAATTAAAAAATACTTTCTTTTATTTGTTTTAAATCTGCTACCTGTTAGTTTCATGGACTGCCCCCTAGTTCTATTTGAGAGGGTAAATAATTGTTCACTATTATGTCCTTGGGGTGGTCAGAGCTACCTCTTGTGAACTGGACCCATGCCCATCCTGGCTGGTTAAGGCCAGCCAGGAGACACTGGGGCCGTTGCTGGCTGGGGTTGTCAGTGCCTCCCTTAGGGAGAGCAGAGTGCTGAGCTGCCTCAAGGAGGCGGTAGTGCTGCCTCTGCTCAAGAAGCCATCACTTGACGTTGACTCCCTTGTCATATTTTAACTACCTTGGATAACGTCATGTCATCTGCATGTCACCTCACTCCTTGATCCCCTTTCCAGATTTTTAATGAATACATTAAACACCGGTCCCGGTACAGATCCCTGGGGCACTGCACTAGTTACTTCTCTCCTTTATGAAAACTGACCATTTAGTCCTAGTCTTTGGCCCTTTTAAAACGGGCTGTGCTGGGGGGAAGGGTTGGTGTGTGCGACGGTGCAGGGGTGCTGGGTGGGGACGGGTGTACACGAATGCACACCCATCCTCCACCCATCCCCAGGCATGCACACACACACGGAGCAACCTGCCTTCTCACCAGTTGCTCTGTGTGTGGGTGATGGGTAGAGGTGGGTGGGCGTGTGTGTTCCGCGGGAGTGCGCCCACACACCCACCGCAGTGTCCTCGTGAGGTGCCCACCCATGCACACCCAGATTCCTGAGTATACATGCGTGGATGCCACCCATGTAAAAATGGTATTTGTTTCCTATCCTTTAACCAGTCACCAGTCCACAATAGGACACTGCCTCCTATCTCATGGATTTTTAATTTCCTCAAGAGTCTCTCATGAGGGACCTCACCAAACACTTTCTGAAAATCCAGATACATTATATTGACCAGCTCCCCCTTATCCACATGCTTGTTCACACCCTCAACAAATACCAGTAGATTAGGAAGGCATGACTTCCCTTTGATAAATCCATGTTGACTCTTCCCCATTAAGCCATGTTTGGCTTTTTTTAAACAGGCTGCACTGGGGTGTGTGTCGGTGTGCGTGCAGTGCGGGGGCAGTGGGTGGGGACAGCTGCACACCCATCCTCCACCCATCCCCATACACAAATCAGCCTGCATTCTCGCCGGCTGCCCCGTGCATGGGTGATGGCTGGAGGTGTGTTGGGTACATGCATACACGCACATGCCACAGTGTGTACATGGGCAGTGCCCACTCATGCACACCCAGATTCCTGGGTGTACATGCGTGGGTGCCACCCGTGTAAAAAGGACCTTAGTCAATAGGCCCCATAATTCTGTTTCTAATAATAGTTTCCACCATTTTGCCTGCCACAGATGTCAGGGTCATCGTTCTGTAGTTTCTAGGATTGCCTTTGTAGCCCTTTGTAGAAGTAGGACTAAATGGTCAGTTTTCACAGTGGAGAGAAGTAACTAGTGGAGTGCCCCAGAGATCTGTACTGGGGCCAGTGTTGTTTAATATATTAAACAATATACTAAACATATTTATTAATGATCTGGAGTGAGGTGATCAAATTTGCAGATGACACAAAGTTTTATTCAAGGCAGTTAAAGCCCAAGGGACTGTGAAGAATTGCAGGAGGATCTTGCGAGACTGGGTGACTGGGCATCCAAATGACAGATGAAATTTATTGTGGACAAGTACAAAGTGATGCACATAGGGAAAAATATCCCAAACTATATGTACACAATGCTCAGTTCTAAATTATTTATTTCATTTATTTATAAATTTATATCCCACCCCTCCTGCTCATAGGGCAGCCCGGGGCAGCGAACAACATTTATTAACACAATATAAAATTTTTAAACAATTTAAAAATACAATATGTGGGGAAAGTCCCCACTCCCACCCTACCCCTACCCCTTGCCAAAAGCCTGATGGAACCACCAGGTCTTACATATACACCGAAACAGCAGGAGACTGGGAGCCAGCCAAGCCTCCTCCAGGAGCGAATTCCACAGCACAGGGGCGACCACCGAAAAAGATCTAACATCAGTGGCCACCTGCCTCGCCCGGGGAACCTCCAAAAAGGCTCCCACGGATGATCTCAAGGGTCGCACGGGCACATGGGGAGTGAAGCAGTCCGGCAGATAAGCAGGGCCCATGCCATGAAGGGCTTTAAAGGTTAAAACCAGCACCTTGAACTTGGCCCAGTGCTTTATAGGCAGCCAGTGCAGAGCCCGGAGCACTGGTGTCATGTGCTCCCTGCGACCCACTTCCGTCAGGAGACGGGCCACGGCATTCTGCACCAGCTGCAGCCTCCGGACGAGCTTCTCGGGCAGCCCCACGTAGAGCGCGTTGCAGTAATCCAGCCTCAAGGTGATGAAGGCATGGATGACAGTGGTGAGGTCGGAGTCTGAGAGATACGGCCGAAGCCGCCAAAACGCACTCCCCGCCATGGCCACAACCTGAGAGTCCAAGCTGAGCCGCAAATCGAGGAGCACACCCAGACTCCGCACTTGAGACACCATGGGGGGAGGGAGGAGAACTTCCCCAACAAGAGGAGATTCAACCACCCCCAGGCTCCCCAAGCCCTCGCCCACCAACATCACCTCCGTCTTGTCAGGATTCAGTTGCAGATGGCTCAACCTCATCCAAGCCCCCACAGCTGACAGGCACTGGGAAAATAAGGAGACTGCATGGCCTGGGTCGGTGGAAAAGGAGAGGTAGAGCTGAGTGTCATCAGCATACTGATGACACTGCATGCCCTGAAACCCCCTCACGATCTCCCCTAACGGCTGCATATAGATGTTAAACAAGAGGGGGGACAGAATGGCACCCTGCGGGACTCCACACGTGAGGTCCCGGGGGGAAGACGTACACTCCCCCAAGACCACCCGGTGAGTTCTCCCGGCCAGGAATGAACGAAACCAGTCCAAGACCGTTCCGCCAATTCCAGCACGGTCCCGCAGGCGAGTCACCAACACCTCATGATCGACTGTGTCGAATGCAGCCGAAAGGTCTAGCAGGACCAGTAAGGTCTGACGACCCTGGTCCAACGCCAGACGGAGATCGTCAACCAAGGCCACCAATGCCGTCTCCGTACCATACCCAGGCCGAAACCCAGACTGGGAGGGATCAAGGAAACTGATGTGGTCCAGATGCTCCTGGAGCTGTCGTGCCACAGCCCGTTCAATAATCTTCCCTAAAAAGGGAAGATTAGAGACCGGCCGATAACTGGCAGGAGCATCAGCGTCAAGAGATGGTTTCTTGAGCAGGGGTCTAACCACAGCCTCTTTTAGGCAGTCAGGCACCCTGCCCTCCCGAAGGGAGGCACCAACCACCCCAGCCAACAACGGCCGTAACGTCTCCTGGCTGGCTTTCACCAGCCAGGACGGGCATGGATCTTGCTCACAAGTAGTGGCACGAACAGATCCCAACAAGGACTCCACATCGGCAGGCGACACCATCTGAAACTGATCCCATAAAACAGGACAGGACGGGGTATCCATAGCCCCAAGATGATCCTCTGCAGTAACTGTGGTACCAAAATCGTGGTGGATACGAGCGGTCTTATCTACAAAGTACTCCATTAACCGGTCACAGCGGTCACTGGATTGCTCCAGGTCCAGGTGGAGGCAGGCAGGACTGACCAAACCTTTCACCACCTTGAAAAGGGGTTCTCTGAGGAGGGGAGGCAATATCCCACTCCCACCCACATAGGGGAGGAGGGCGAGGCAATATCCCAGCGTCTGTCACCACGCACACAGGGGCGCTCTGCAGAGCAAGTATAATGTCCCTGGTAGCCACCTCCGCCGCCTCCATCTGCTAACGGCCCACCAACTGCACTTCGTCCTTTGGCGGTGACCTTCGGCCGCCGCCCTCAGGGGCATCTCCCTTTTGTAAGAGATGTTTACCTGCAAGGGGGAGGGACAGCAGAGTGGTTGCAGAGTGGTTGCAGGTGGGGAGGATTCCCAGGGCCTTGGCCAGGGAGCCCACACCCCACCCTCCTTCCCAGTCCTTACATGCCCTCAGGGGCAGCTCCCCTTTGTAAGAGATGGTTACCTGCAAGAGGGAGGGACAGCAGAGTGGTTGCAGGTGGGGAGGATTCCCAGGGCCTTGGTCAGGGAGCCCACACCCCATCCTCCTTCCCAGTCCTAGGAAGATACCACTCAGGAAAAGGATCTTGGAGTCATTGTAGACAAAACATTGAAATCCTTAGGTTAGTGTGTGGCAGTGATCAGAAAAGCAAATTGAATGTTATGACTCATTCAGAAAGGGATTGAGAATAAAACTGAAAATATCGTAATGCCTCTATATAGATCTATGGTACGACCGCACCTGGAGTATTATGTGCAGTTCTGGTTGCCCCATCTCAAAAAAGACATAGGAGAACTAGAAAAGGTACAGAGAAGGACAACAAAAATGATCAAAGGTATTGAACGGCTCCCGTATGAGGAGAGGCTTGATAGATTAGGGCTCTTCAGCTTGGAGAAGAGACAACAGAGCGAGGATATGATAGAAGTTTATGAGTGGTATAGAACACATAAATAGGGAGTGGTTATTTACTCTCTCTTAAGTGTACTAGAACAAGGGGCACACTCCATGAAATTGGCTGGCACCAGATTTAAAGCAAATAAGAGAAAGTATTTTTTCACTCAGCACACAACTTGTGGAATATACTGCCAAAAAAAAGTGGTCACAGCTGGTAGAGTAGCTAGTTTTAAAAGGAGATTGGATAAATTCTTGGAGGATAGGTTCAGTAATGGCTATTAGCCAAGTAGGTTTGGGGAACGTAACCTCATACTGTTGGGGACTGGAACAATGGAATGGATTGCCCTTTGAGGTCACAAAGCTCTGCTCTGCCCTTCGCTCGCTCGCCGGGTAGGTGTTGCTTCCGACCTCTGCATTCTCCTCCTAGTCCAGCGCCTCGTGTGTGTCCCATTGCTCTGCTGTTGCTGGCCCCTTGCTGATCTCTCAACTACTCCCCAGGGCACCCCTCAAGGCAGGGAGATATGGAAGGGAATTAAGGTAACACTATTTGGCAACCACCCCCTCGACTTGCTGCGTGCAACTTACTTGCCACTCGGGCTAAAGGTCCTGGGCTTGCCTGCAGGTTATTGATGACGTTTCCCCCACCTACCCTGAGATCCTGGACTAAATGTGTCCTGAGGCAGCTGCTTGCTGCCGAAGCTAATATGTCGGTGCTGCTAGTAGGACCGGTGGCTGTGCT
>QEPC01010199.1:131424-147443 GCA_003113815.1 Sphenodon punctatus
GAGAGCTTAGATGCGGAAGCCACCAACCAGGGGACAGAAGCTGGAAATAAGTTATCTGAGGCAAGATCAGATAATCAGCAGACTGAGGAAGTTGTTGATATTTTTGCCAAACCCAAGGAAATGGAGAGGGCTTTTTTTTTTTAACCGTCATTCTGTACAGACACTTGAAGATACATCTCTCCCATTCAAACCAAAACAAGTATTTGAAAAAGAAAATGGTACTCGCCGTAATTGGATATCCTATAATAAGTCATCAGGTGCCCTCTACTGCACAGTTTGTTTGGCGTACAGCAAGAGTAATGAAAGCAATGCATTTACAGAAGGTATGAGTACCTGGTCGCATGTTCACTAGCGCAACTCTGAGCATGAGAACAGCAAACACCATATTTCCTGTGCAGATGCTCACATGCAGAGTGCGAAGAAAAAAGATATTGGAGAATTACTGTTTTCACAACAACGACAGAAGAGAAGAGACAAAATTGAAAACGACAGGTCATGAAAAGGGTCATTGAAGTAATAAGACTGATTGGCAAACGAGGACTGAGCTTCAGGGGGAGTAAGGCCGAAGCAGAAGCGGCATATGCATTGGATAATCCATTGTTTGACCACGGTAATTTTTTGGGTTGTTGTTTAAGGGTGCTGACACTGGAAGGCACATCCAGGTCAGTAACCCAGTTCATAAGGACTGTTTTTTGTAGCTAGCTTACTGGACCCAAATTGCCTGGGCAATTACCCACTGGCCTTCAGCAAATATCAAATAGCAGGGACCCTCCAGTAACTTGTAGATTCCTTGTCCTTCTTAAATGGGAATCCAGCACCCAGATGAGACAGGGCTAGGAAGCCCAAACATCTCCAGTGAAACAATCCAGGAAAACATCTCCAGCCAAGGGCACTCCAGGAACAACTGAATTCCCAGGCCTTCTTAAAGGGGAATCCAACTCCAACATCCAAATGGGACAGGGCTGGGAAACCCCAAAATCTCCAGGGAAGCAAGACTGGGCCCTCCAGGCACTACTAGATTCCCAGGCCGCCTCAAGGAGGAGAAACCAAAATCCTGATTTGACAGAACTATACTATTGATATGCTATCTTGAAGTAAGGGACCCACCATTGTTGGGAGAAGCCCTGGTACTGGTGGATGAAGGACTGGCTGTAGGGGTGTGTGAGGAGGCCAGTTTATACATTTAAAAATCATAGTCTTATGAGGAGGGCCGCTTTCTTGTCAGGAGGCTCAGCGGTCGCAGGGGAGTTGTGTGAGAAGGCAGCTGTGCATTAGCAGAAAGGGTGCATTCCTTCAAGGCTGTTGCTTAATTGTGTTCCAGTGCAGCATTACTACAGGTGCAAGGAATGACGCCTTAATATACAATAATGTAGATATTGGAAGTCTGGTATCTATTCTCCCCTTAGTCTTCACTTTGCTATGCTAAACACAGGGCCTGTGGAATACTAGTGCAGCTGGTGTAGGAATGAAGGAATGGGGGGATTTAAATCCTGAGTGGTGGGAATGTTGTGTGAAAAGCGTAATCCATGTGCTCTGAGAGTGTCCCTTTAAGAGAACAAGCTAATGTCAGGCAAGGGTGGGGCAGTTGTGATTTAGTCCAGGATGTTGCACATGCTCAGTGAGTGGCAGCTGTGAGAATGTTCTAGTGCTTTCCTGAATGATATGTAAAGGGTTACAGGCAGCCATCTTAATGCTGCCATTTGGCATATATATCAAGTAGATCTTGTGGGAGCAGGAGAGTTGCTGTGAAGAGGAGCAGACTGCTGCCTTATTGGTCTTTCTGCTAGGCCCTGAACAATTTAATCCAGGATTTTTCTTGTGGACTTGTGCTATACGAGTGAAAAGGAGAAGAGTGAGCAGCTGCCAAGAGCTTCAATCAGCCTTAATTGGTGGCTCACCGGAAAGTCTGCCTGTACCTGTGGATCTGCAGTGACTGTATGAACATTGGACTCTGCTTATGGTTTAAAGACTTTGCATTTATTCTTGGGCCAACTTATGGTGAATGTACTAAACTGTATGATATTGTTAATATATAATGTAACCCAATTATAAATATATTGTGAATTTAACTGTACTTATATGCATGTGATAAGTTTGTGAGACTGTCTCTGAATGTCTTTGATGCAAGTATCAGAGTGAACCTAGAGGCTACAGAAGGCAGCTGTGCATTAGCAGAAAGGGTGCATTCCTTCAAGGCTGTTCCTTAATTGTGTGTTCCAGTGCAGCATTACTACGGATGCAAGGAATGATGCCTTAATATTCAATAATGTAGATATTGGAAGTCTGGTATCAATTCTCCCCTTAGTCTTCTCTTTGCTATGCTAACCTGAGTGGTTGGAAGTCTGGTATCAATTCTCCCCTTAGTCTTCTCTTTGCTAAGCTAAACACAGGGCCTGTGGAATACTAATGCAGCTGGTGTAGGAATGAAGAAGCCTTACTGTAGGATACATAGCAAGGGACAGAGTAATTTTCGGTTGGGGGCCACTGAATATTAAAACAGAGTGATTTGGGGAGCCAGAGCACTGAAATGATGGCCAGTACCCCCCCCAGTGGCAGTCTCCCCTCTACCAGCCCCCCATAACCTCCCACTCACCCCTGCCAGGCTGCTGAGGCTCTGAGTCTGGGGACTCAGCTCTGATAGGCCCCAAATCTGGTGCACTCTGCTCACCCCAAGCCACGCTCCCTAGGCCCGTGTCCAGCACAGGGCTACTAAGACAATATTTTCCTGGGCCACTTTGATTTCCCAATCCGCCCCTGAGCTCATCCCATCAGTATATACTCCCCCTTCCTCAAACGGTTTCCCATTTTCTAAGAAATCTAAAGCCCTCCTTCCTGCATCATTGTCTCATCCACACATTGAGACTCTGGAGCTCAGCCTGCCTCTGGGTTCCTGCACGTGGAACTGGGCGCATTTCTGAGAATGCTACCCTGGAGGTTCTGGACTTTTGCCTCCTACCTAGAAGCCTAAATTTAGCAGCCAGAGCCTCCCTGCTACATCCTCCTATGTCATTGGTGCTCACATGTACCATGACAGCTGGCTCCTCCCCAGTCTTCTCTAAAATTCTGAAGCCTGTCAGGAAGTGGGAGGTGTTGAATCAACCTAAAGACTGTAGTTAGCTTTGGCTCAGGACCTGCCTGTGACTCTGCTCTGCAACCCAGCTTCTGCCCCACACTCTAGCCCAGGGATGGGGAACCTCAGGGCTGGGGGCCAAATGTGGCCCTCGGCAAATTTTTATGTGGCCCCTTTCCAGTGCCTGGATCTGGACCCTGGATCCAGTCTCTATCCCCAAGCACTGAAAAACTGAGCTCAGGATACTGAATCAGAGAGGAGGGCACGCACACAAGGGTAGGGGACAGATCCATGGCACAGATCCACGATCTGGGCCCTCCTTTTCTTGAATACACCATTAAGCACCCCACCCCCCAACCACTACGTGGCCCTCAGAGCTCGTACCAATTTTCAATGTGGCCCCAGTTTCCACTCCAGATCCCCCTTCCCAGCCACACCTGAACTGATTCCATAGTACCAACCCTTGCTTTGGTGACTCTTGACTTTGGTGAAGCCCTGGTACTGTCTCCAGCCTGTGACCTATGAATTTTGACCCATTCCAGCCCTGACCATGCTTATGTATCTTCCTGCAGAGTCCGATGTACCTGATTGGGGATTGACCCTGACTTAGATTTCCTTCAAGGGGTCTCTGATGCCCCCTGTGACAGTGCTCTCTGCTGGTCATTGGTGCAGTGAATAACCCTGGCCCCAGACCAGCTCCTGACACCCAAATTACTAATTACTACAAATTTTGCCACATACAGCAGAGAACACATGGTTTCTTCTAGATCCACATGCCTATCTCTACTAATATGATGTGTAAGGACCCCGGGTTGTAGATGTAGTCAGTGATGATATTGTCACCAGTCAACAGTCTTCTTTAAGAGCTTTCCCAGTCCACCTCCTTTTCATGTGTAATGCGGTAGACTTTTAATGGCCAGTTCTGCCAAAACTGGTAGGAGGATATTACCACTGGGTTTAGTTTAACCTATGCAGATCTCTGCGTGGACACTTTAAGTGGCTTAGTTTTTGGGTTGGCAGGTATGCAATTTTTGACCAGCCACTGGCACCAGTGCAGCCTTGCAATATGTATTTTTCATAAGTGGCCAGTAAAACAACTGCATATCTAGCCACCGCTACACCGCCCACTTATCTACTGGAGCAGCTCGAGAGCTGGGAGCCAGGAAGGCTCACCCTGCACCCCCAGCACCACTTGTTGGACTGGGACACTGGGGGGAGTCTTGGGGAAGCCCTGAGCCCAGGACGTACCTCCTGTAGCAGAGGGAGAGCTGGAGTGGGACCAGGGATCCCCTCCCAGTATTTCCAGCCCAGCGGGGGCAACAAGAACACTTGTAAGTGGCATGCTGATTTGCGGTGCTGCAGGCATGCACCACAAGCCATGCGCCAAAGGGCCACTCCTTGGGTGGAGGCTGGGCAGCCGGAGGGGGGGGGGGAGGTATCTGTTAACGGTCCTGGGGAAGAGTGGGTGGGTGCTCCTGAAGGAACTCAGTTGTTGGCGGAGCAGTTGGGGAACAGGATGTTCCCCCCCAGCGAGAGTGGGGGAGGGAGGGAGGGACTGGGTTAGGGAGGAGGGTGTCTTTCCCCCCAGTGAGGGGGGTTTGACCCATATGGGAGGGATACCATTTTCCCCCCTGTGAGAGGAAGGTATTGGGGGGTGAGGGTCTCCCTTACCTGCCTGGTGGGACAGGTCCCACAACCATTGGGGTGTATTGGTCTGGGGGAATTATGGTCCTTTCAGGAGGGCAGTTAGATCTGTGAGACAGGACAGGTGTTTGGTGCCTGTTCCTCTCACTGGTCCCCAGGCAGGTGATGAGGTAGTAGATGATCAGAGGGCCCCTGGCCTGAGTCTGAGCCTGTTCAGTGTGAGGTTAGTTGTAAAAAAGTCAGCAACAGTTTGAGAGCAAATCCTGGACCAGGCAACCAACCTCATTTGTATTACAGTGTCAGGCTCCGAGGTACGGAGCTGTGGGGGAAACCAAGGAGGGACAAGGAAGGCCAGAATTACCAGGTTCCAGGGGACGGAACTGGGGAGAGGGAAACAAAGAGGGAGGAATCTAGGCCTGGACACCGGGGGGAAAGGGTGGCCCCAAGGCGACCCTCTGAAACCTCTCAGTCGCTCTCTTGCGCCTGAGAGATTAGGTACTCAGCAGCGTTACCAGGCACCCTGGGCTAAGAAGGTACACGACTCATCATCGAGGTCAGAGTCCGGAGCCAAGGGTGGAACCCACCACAGGGATGTTGGCAGGTTACCCAATACCCTGGAAGCAGGGGGAAACTAAGCATAAGCTCACACAGAGCAGGGGGACGGGATCACGCATAAGCTCACACAGAGCAGGGAGAAGGGACCACGCATAAGCTCACACAGAGCAGGGGGAACAGAACTAAGCATAAGCTCACATGGAGCAGAGATCAAACATAAGCTCACATGGAGCAGGGGGAAGGGACCAAGCATAGGCTCACACGGAGCAGGGGGACAGAACTAAGCATAAGCTCATACAGAGCAGCGGAACAAAACTACGCATAGGCTCACACGGAGCAAGGGGCAAACATAAGCTCACACAGAGCAGGGGGCAGGGACTAAGCATAGGATACGCACAAGACAAGGGGGACAAGCAAACATGGGGCACGCACAAGACAAGACAGGGGGAACAAACAAGCAAGGGGAATGCACAAGACAGGGAGGAAACAAGCAAGCAAGGGGCACCCACCACACAGGGGGAACAGCCAACAAGGGGAACGCACAACACAGGAGAAACAAGCCACAGTTCTACCACATGCAGCGGGGACACACGCAAAAATCACACATACAACACAAGTACTCCTCACATACAACCAACAAGAATGGGAAGGGGGTAAGAGACATTGCTCCACCAGCTTCCTGTGGCCACACCAAGGCTTAAATACTTCCTGTGGCCAACCAGGAAGCTGGGAGGCAGGGCTAAGGCAACTGGCTACAGCTGGGAGGGGGCATGACACACAGGGAGCAAGCACACAAGCGAGACAGAAGGGGGAAAACCCAGCACCCTCACCAGTCCACCAGGTGGCACAGGGTGCTGGAGAGCCTGTCCAACAACTCAAGGGCCATGGGTTCAAGACCCAGACGTGACATACAGAGACCTAGTTGAACACTGAGTCAGGGCCAATTCTGGCTCACGTTGTCCCAGCTGGGTACTCCATACAGCATCAGCCATGGCCAGAGGGATGGGGGGGCAGTGTAGCCATTATTTTTAAGGATACGTGGTCTGTGATGAGGTATCTGGTGCAAACTATGTCAGGTGTTGATGGCCTCCATCTTGTAATTGATTTGTCTGGAGACAGATTGGGGCTGTTGCTAGCATATCGTGCACCTACCTGTATGGCAGCAGAGCTGGTTTTGGAGGTGGTCTTGCAGTCCCTGAAGACGGTGGTCCTGGGGGACTTAAAACATTCACGCTGACACCAGCCTTGGGGGAGCAGAACATGAGTTCATGGCCGCCATGACAACCATGGGACTATCTCAGATGGTTGTTGGCCCAATTCATGATGGAGGGCATACCCTGGACCTGATATTTTGCACCGGCCTTGAGGCGGGGGATCCGTTGGTTGGGGATGTGTTAGTGGTGCCCTTGTCATGGTCAGATCATTACCTCCTTCAGGCCGGTCTTCTGGCACATGCCTGCCCCCAGAAAGGTGCAGAGTCAGTTCAATTGGTTCACCCCCAGAGACTTATGGAACCAGCGAGGTTCCAGAATGATCTTGGGGAGCTACCATCCGATCTCAATGACTGTCTGCTCAATGACCTCGTGGCTCTTTCGAACACTTGATGACTGAGGCCATGACCAAATGGCTCCTAGACATCCGTTCCCTAGGCTGAAACATGAAGGGCAGCAGTTGGAGCGATGGTGGTGCCATACTTGTGCTGAAACCGACCAATTGCGACATAGAGTTAGTTTAAAAACCTATGCCATGACTGTGCAGGCAGCAAAGAAAGAATTCTTTGCTGCTCTCATAGCATCCGCAAAGCTGCATCCAGCTGAGCTTTTTGGGGTGGTGAGGGGGCTGGTCAGTCCGGCCTCCCTCCACCTGGAACTGGAATTTTCCAGTGCTCACTGTGACATGTTTGCTGATTTTTTCATGGATAAAATCACTCGAATCCATCACAACTTCAACGGTGCACTTGAGGCACTAGGAGAACCAGAGGTAATGGAAACCCGGCCTGGTCCTGTTTTATGGGATCAGTTTCAGTGGGTGTCGCCAGCTGATGCGGAGGATGTCCTTGGGACTGTTAGAGCTACCTGTTGTGAACTGGACCTGTGCCCGTCCTGCCTGTTCAAGGCCAGCCAGAAGATGTTGGGGTCATTGCTGGCAGGGGTGATCAATGTCTCCCTTAGGGAGGGCAGAGTGCCGGGTTGCCCTGAGGTGGTAGTGCGACCTCTGCTCAACATACCATCACTTGACATTGACTCCCTTGCCGGCTATCATCCAGTCTCTAACCTCCCCGTTTTAGGGAAGGTTATTGAATGGGTGACGGCTCAGCAGCTTCAGGGGCATCTGGACTATGTCAGTTTTCTGGACCTATTGCAGTCTGGCTTTCACCTGGGTTTTAGCACTGAGACTGCACTTGTGGCCAACTACCTTTGCCATGAGCTGGATCAGGGTTGATTGACCCTTTTGATCCTGTAGATCTCTTGGCTGCATTTGATACCATTGACTATGAGATGCTGGTGACCCGCTTGCAGTGTCAAGCTGGGGTGGGTGGAATTGTTCTTGAATGGTTCCGTTACTTCCTGGTCGGGAGAACTCAGCGGGTGGTGCTGGGGGATTAAATCAGCCCCTGTGGTCAGCCGTGAGCACCTTTCTCAGGGTCCTCCGGGTTTCCCAGGTGGCAACTATGGAGAGGGTGTTCTTGGTGGCTGCACCAAGGCTGTGGAACTCCCTCACAACGGAGGTCCGTTTCGCCCCGAACCTTTCCTCTTTCTGAAGACAGTGCAAGACCTGGTTGTTCCTCCAGGCTTTCAGTGAGGGAGTCAGGTCATGGGCAGGCGTTTGGGAGGGGGGAAGTTTTTTTTTAAGTTCCACTTTTATGTCTATGTTTATTTTTATATTGTGAGTTGTGCTCACATTAAGGGACTTAGTCAAACATGCAAACAGATAACTTGCCGTTAGCTTCAGATGGGAATCTCAGATTTTAACGTAACTCTCACCATGTCACGCCAAGCAATTTGTCCGCAATGGAGCGATGTAATGTTATAGTACCACGTTCTTTAAATACGTATTCTTTAGCTTGTCTAATCAGGGAAGTTTAGTTTTATTTTTATATATATATATATATATATATATATATATATATATATATATATATATATATAAAACTCACAATATAAAAAATAAATAAAGACATAAAAGTGGAGCTTCAGTTACACTAGTGTAAGCTTGTGTGTAGACAAGGACTCAGACATCATTTACTTCTTTTTAACTAAAATGTGTTAGCATAAAGGTTATAAGATGAAGAAAGCATGCTGTTTTTAATAAGAGCTTATTCATGCTTCAATTTTGTTTATGAAACATCATCTGATAAAGTATGTTGTATACATTCTCCTTGAGGCCTACACATCTGTGTGTTTTGCACTCAAGTATTGGTGTGTGTTTTGTGTGTGTGTGACCAGCTGCTCAGAAATTCAATCGAAAGAGATTGGGGGGGAGGGATGCTTTCTTACATCAACATAATAAATATACATTAATTTTATTACTAAAGTCAAGAGGTATTTGAGATAAAGAGCTACTAGATAAGGTTTTCTTTTTATATCTCTTTCAGGGCAAGCAAAATCTAAGATGGGAAGAATACAGGACCGGAATTGCATTTTTAAAGTATGTTGGTGTGCTATAGCCTTCCCTAATTAGACAAACTAAAGAATGCATAATGAAACAAGGTACTATAGCATTACATCGCTCCATTGCAGACAAATTGCTTGGCCTGACATGGTGAGAGTTCGATTAAAATCTGAGATTCCCATCTGAACCTAATGGCAAGTTATCTGTTTACATGTTTGACTAAGTCCCTTAATGTGAGCCCTGGCACTATTGTGAATCCAATTGCTTTAACACAACAATCTCATTACTGACCATTCTTAAAGACTCTGGTATTTTAGCTACAGCAGTATCATTTTAAAAACCGTAGCTTAGTTTCTCATCATAGCCTTACTTAGATTTCATCCAATTAGCTGGGAAAGATGTTTACACACACACACAAAAAAAAAGGAAGGCAGGAAGAAAGGAAGAAATTGCCATTGCAAGAGAGTTTGTGACGGTCTAGGTGCACATTTCAGCTCTTAACCCAGAGAGCATTTTTTCGTCTCTTCTCACTTGCAGCTGAATTGGCAGTATTACTTCCATAGGATGCTAAAAATACACTAATATATGCATATGTTATTTTGTAGTTAAAACTGTGTAGGGTCATGTGGAGTCTTACGTCCCCAAATGCTCTTGCCTGTGAACCAAATCCATCCCGCAGCCGTGTTTTGTTTTTAATTAGGCACCTTTCCAATTCATGGATCTGGCTCAGCGATCTGGTCCCTACTCTCAAGCTCTGAAAAAATGAGCTCAAGGGAAGGGAGCAGAGATGTGGGCATGCAGTCAAAAACAGGGGGTGGGGCCATGGCAGAGATCCATGATCTGTCCCTTCCCCTTCTTTCACCTATCTTCAGCAAATCCTTAAGCACCTCAACTCCCAACTCATGTTTGACCCAGAAAGCTTTTACTAATTTTCAAAGTGACCCGTGGGAGAGAATTCCTCCCCCCCCCCCCACACCACTCTAGAATAAAAACAAAGGAGTAGCTTGACATGATTAGCACCCTTTCCCGTTTGTATGTGGTGAATAATCTTAACAGCAATAACGGTTGAACCAAATTTCCGCAATGAATAAATTCTTCCGCTTTCCCAAGAAAGAATCTCATAGCAGCAAGGGACTTTTAATCAATCTTTCTTTCTCTGAAGGATGTTACTGAATACAAATGAAAGAAAGGGAAGTTTCCCAGAATGAATAGCTATATAACTTTTGCATCCTTGCTATTTTATTATCTAGCTACTGACTCACTACCAATATAAGTGTATTTAAAAATATGGCAAAAGACACCTGCCTGAGACTCTGTGGTTCTGACAGCTCTTTTAAAAAATAAATCAATATACCTAAGGAAACAGGCATCTCTGCAGCATATAATCATGCTAAATAACATTGCAGCAAAGAAAACAAGATTCCCAATTCCCTACACATCACCTCAACCCCTACTTAATTTGTCAGAAGCTGTCTCAAAAAGTCATGCGCTGTAGCTCAGACGATTCAAGCTATTCAGGGGAACGGAGGTTGAAGAAGCATATTTAAAAGGAAAGGAGCCCTTGTTGCTATCTCCCCCTCACATTGTAGGATAGGGTTTTCCATCTGAAGCCATAAGCCATTTGTCTTTATAGGTCAATATTGGCACTTTAAACTCTGCCCAGAAACTACAGGCAGTTTGTGCAGATCACAGAACACTGGCTCAGTATATTTGAAAGGAGAAACTCCCTAGCAAACAAGGAATGCCACGTTCTGCACTAGTATTAGTTTCCAAATGCACGCAAAGGTAGAGTGCATTAAAGCTGGGGGGAAAGAGATGAGTTAGAGGGGTGAGGGTCACATCAGAAAGGAGAGACTGCATGGAAATCATGATCATCCAGTGATAGTTGGGAGTCCCACCAGACTCCTAGTTTGTGGTCATGAATAACTATTGGCACAGATGTCCCTTCAATCTGTGAGCACTGCAGTACAGATATTTTTGTCTTGGTTTTCCGGTTGCTTTTTCCAACCGTCCAACATCATCCCTATTTTGTCTAGCTCAGTCAGTTTACTCTCATCCATGCCTCAATCTCCATGTGAGATTGGGAAAGATACTAAATTGTCTTATCAAAATGGGGGGGAGGAGGGGAATAAAGAGAGAGAGAGAAGCATGCACCCACGCACACACACACACACACAAAGCAGGGCGCCAGCTTCTTCCAAAGGTTGCAAAGCAGCCCACGTTTCCTAGTAATTACCCTATGTATATGTCAATGAAGGGGAACCCTATACCTAATTCCTAGTATAAGAGTGACTGTTTGTCAGAAATCTGTTAGAAAAGTTGAAGCTTTGTCTTTACTTGCTTCAGTTTAAGATCACAGCTTTTCCATTTTCTGTTCTTTTTTCTGGAAGAGCGAGAGATTTCTTTCCTAAGATGTGCTGTCCTATGTAAAGCCAGCTTCATTCTCGCCGTTAATAAATACATTGTAAAGTGCTTACCTGTTGCTTTATAATGCAGAAGAATTCAGATGTTTACTAGGAGAATCGCAGCTCTGAACCAAAATAAAAAACCAACTCTCAAGAACTGATGCAGTGTGTGTTTGGTTCCTGAAACAATGAATAACCACAAAACCACAAACAAATGATGACACACACACACACCATAACCTCTGGGCCTGATCAGTGTTTACAGAACTTCCATTTTCTTTCATTTGAGCTTTTATGCTATGGCTTTATTAATGCTTTAGCACACATATTCCAGAAATACAACATTGTAACAAACTCTACGTGCATAAAAAAAGGGGGAACTAAAGTAACTGCAAAGAAAAAACCCCAAATATTTCTTTCTGTGGGAGCAAACCTAGACATTGCTGTGCCGTTCGATAATTGTAACTGTGGGTGTTTTAAAATGAGTAAGGTTGGGGGGGGGGGTAGGGTCGATGGCCTCTGAGTGGTCCAGCTGTGGAGCACCCACTCAGGTTGAGTCAGTATGCAGGGATTCTAATGGGCAGCTCCCAGCATGGGTACCATGGCAGCCACCTTGCACTCCTCCCCTGCCACAGATCATGGGGGAAGGGGAAGTGTGCCAGCCTGGCCTTTGAAACTGAGATGTCCCAGGTGGTGAGCACTGGGGAACCGGGTTTCTCAGCACTTGCGGTCAGTTCCTGTGACGTGCAAAGGCTGTGTCCCCCGCCCACACTGCCTAGGAGCAGGGGACCTGTCTGCTGGCATGGCTGGCCACCCCAGTTCATACAGGCAGGGGATTGAATGGGAACCCATTGCCACACACCTTTTTGGCTTGCTCTGCATGGCTCCAAATTTCTCAGCAGTGCCCCATGAGTGGGTGCTGAGTGGCTCCAAGGGGATCACGCAGAGCTTGGATGATATCTTAAAGTTTAAGTTTAGCTGCTGTGGACATTGCTCAACATGTGGTTGTGTGGTTACTTTATCATACAAAGTTCTAACTTTATTGTCTAGCCAGAAAGACGTGTCAACCATTTCTATTCATGAGTAAGATGTAGGGTTGCCAGCGCAGCTCTTGCAGTTTGACCCTGAGACTCCCATAGGTCAAAATGGGAGTCTTGGGATCAAACTGAAAAAAGTGATAACCCAAGTATGATGGAGTTTAAACTATCATCTGCTGCTACAGAAACTTGAGTGGATCTTGCTTTTTTCACCTTTTCAAGGTACTGCCATACTGGATAAACACTGTGACTGCAATCCACAAGTCACTTACTCCAGAGTAGCCCCATTGAAGCCTTGTGGCTTTACTTCTTTGGAGTAAGTTATTTGTGGATTGTGGCCTATGTGCACAAAATTGTACAGATCGGGAATTTTGAAAATCCCACCAGTTAGGGTTGCCACCTCTTGCGGTTTGACCCTGAAACTCCCATGGGGGAGTCTCGGGGAGAAACCACGAGAAGTGGCAACCCTACTACCAGTCCATTTGTAGCAGGGCAAGTTGGAAGACTCCAGCTTCCCTACTCCCTGGAGCCTACTTACTCTAATGAGCTCAGTCACCTGACAGTGAGGAGACTGATTGGGGCAGAACTCTGTGACTTGCAAATCATGAACATTTAAAACTGGGCTGGAAACGTATCCAGAGAGATCACTGGGGTTGAGAGCTGCAACTCTGGGTCAGAGAGAGGAGCTGGGAGGCAGACTTGGGGCACTGCCTAACAGAACACACACGCTAATGTTTATGTAAAGGTGTTTGGGGATGAACAGCCCAAGCAGGACATATTTAAGGACCAGGGGAATAACTAGGTTGGAATGGACCCTGGTAAAGAAGGTGGAATAGAGCCTCCCTGACTTCTCTTCCAGCTTCAGCGGATATGGCTACACTGAGGGCACACACACCCCGCAAGTCTTCTGGGCCCTAGTGCAACTGCACCACCTGCCCCTATTCTAGCTTCACTCTTGTCACAGACTGATTCTACGGCTGCACTTCTCCATCTATTAAAATCAAAGGCAAAACTCCCATTGGCTTTAATAGTGGAGGATTGTCCTTCCCATTTCCTATGAGTTAGCTAAGGAGCTGTTGAGGGTGAATTTGTAGCACTCAGTGAAAACTAAGGGTGTGCAGAAGGGGCCCATGTCCTTTTTGGTTTTGGTTTTTAAATTCTCGTTTTTTGTTTTTAAAAAATATTTTGTTATTTTTGTTTTTTCATTGAATTCCAAGGGGAATCATGTTAGGGCTTCCTAAAGTTTAAGAAACACATGTATTTTGCCTCCAAAGCACTTTCCCCCTTCCCCAAAGTTGCTGAGAGTGACACAGAGCAGCAGAAATATCACCAAGAGACTCCCATGTAGCACGCGGGCCTGCGACAGAGTAAGAGCAGATACTGGCGGGCATTGGGGGGTGGCACTGAAGCAGCAGGCACTGTGACTCGCAGAGGAAGAAGGAGACAGACGATGGTTCATGCCCCAGCAAGGCTTTATCAGGGAGAGACTGGCATGCAGCAGGCAGGTAAAAGATGGAGCATCAGGGGTACAGGCTGGCACTGAGAAGCAACAGGAATTGGCAAAGGAGACATGCTGTCCCAAGTCTGTTGGGATTAAACTAGTAGAGACTGTCCCTGCGGGACAGGACTTGTGTGTGTGTGTGTGTGTGTGTGTGTGTGAGAGAGAAAGAGAGAGAGAGAGAGAGAGAGAGAGAGAGAGAGAGAGAATACAGACTGGCAGTAGCAGCAGTTTTTCAGATGAGCAGCAATCAGGCTTGTTTTTGTACCCCAAAGTGTAGCAGACAACACCCCAGGGGGGACAGGACATAAAACAAAGGGAGAGGAACAGCAGCAGGCACTGGTAGCAAGCAATTTGGGGTCATTTGGTACTGTCCTTGGCACCCCACGCTCTGTAAGGGCATCAACTTACAGTGGTTGCTCCAGGGAGCAGGATTTGTGAGAGACATGTAGTGGCAGGTGGCAAGGAGCAGAGGCAGCAGGTAGTGGCATTGGCATTTGCACCCCAAGTCTGGCAGGGTATCAACTTGCGAAGAGCACCCTAGGGGGACAGGACATGCGTGTTTGTGAGAGAGACAGAGGAGCTGTCACTGGTGGCAGGCAGGTGGCTGAGGAGCAGAGCAAGCATTGGCATTGGCATCCCAAAGTCTGGCAGGGTATCAACTTGCAGAGAGCACCCCAGGGCGTCAGGACCTTTGTGTGTGTGAGAGAGAGACGAGACCCGCACTGGCAGGAGCTGTCACTGGTGGCTGGCTGTGGCAATATAAAGCTTTCCCAATGCCCTCCCGGAGCCCCCATGATTGGTTCTGGGAGGCTGGAAATAGTGAGCAATCAAAGAGTGCTGTGCCACTGTCTGGGATGTTCTTGCAATTCCCATTCGCCAGTGGAGATGTTAATCGTGTCTCCTGAGGTGCCTGCTCCCTCCTTCCATCCTAGAAGTTGTTTACCAGGTTTTCCCTCCAAACTTGAGCCTGGCACTAATGAAAATAACAACAAAAATGAAACTTTTTTGTATTTCTTTATTATTTTTTCTTTTTTGTTTTTATGAAAACAAAAATGAGATTTTCATTTTTGAATCGCACACCCCTAGTTAAAATAGACATACACCAAACTCTCCAACCAGGGTCCTACTCCAGTGACATGACCTGCAGGAATAGTCTTAAGGGGGGATTTGGCCTAATGGCCTGACAGCTTTTGGTTTGATCCAGACCAGGAGCAGTCTGGAGCAAATCCACACACACGAATCAAAATACCTGTGATATTCGTACAATCCTATCTTTAAAACAAGTAGGATGCCAGGCAGGGATAGGCACTGGAAAAAAAAAAGTTCTAAAGAGATGCTCTGCTGTGGAAAAGAGAGATAAATACACAGAAGCCAGCCATGCAGGGATAAAACTGCTTTCCTTATTCCAGGAAGTAATTTCTTGTTCCTTGTTCTCCCCCAGGACTGGGTTCAATATTTTTCTAGTATTTTTGTGGGGGTGGAACATCTGATCCCAGTTTATAGTGAGTCGTTCAGCCAGGAACAATTGTTACCTTATTATTTAATGGAGAATGTAATGGGGAGGTTGGGGTCCGATGGTATCCCAACCAGATGTATATGCCTTGAATTTGGATTGGTGGATCCCACTGTTGGTACACTGGTTCAATTCTATTATCTAATTGGGTATCATACCAGAATCTTGGAAAGGACACATTGTAATACCCATTTATAAAAAGGGTCGTAAGGACCTGCCATCCTCATATAGGCCAATTAGTCTTCTAAATATCTCCTCCAAAAATTTTGCTAGGCATTTATTGTTGCATCTAGATAAATGGATGGGGGACCACATTTCACTTTCTGAAGCTCAGGCAGGTTTCTGAGAGGGAAGATCAACAACTGACCACCTGTGTACCTTCCAGGGGCGGCTGGTGGGTTTTGAGGTTGGAGGGGCAGTAGGGCCGGCGGGTGGTGGTGGGCGGAGGGTTAATGTTGGATGGACATTACATTACTTAATCCAACAATTTCAGTTAGGTTATAATCATCTCCTCTGCCAGGTTTAAAAGCAGGCAGATAACCTTAAATCTCACTTACAAGCAGTTTTAGCAAAGACACACGCAGCAGAGGTTAAGAACGCTGCTTCAGAAAGAAGGGACTTGCTGCATGTATGTTGGAGGGACCCCAATCCCTGCTTCAGAAGTCCCTTCTGAAGCAGTATT
>QEPC01010199.1:172404-185911 GCA_003113815.1 Sphenodon punctatus
GTGATCAGCTCCCACTGGTCATCTTTGGATAGGAGCATTTCTATTTTGAATTTCCACAACTGGTAGTTTGTGTTATTCAGCTTGCAGACTGAAAGCTTTAATTCAGAGCTGCTGGCCATACTTGCTTCCCGCCCCTCAGATTGGGATTCTGGTTCTTTTGCTCACTTACAATTAGTAGCCTCCTCTGGGAGTTTCCTTTGGGCCTCTTTTCCTTTCAGCTCACTTCCAGTCTTTAGAGTTGTTCTGGGCTGTTCTGAAGAGGTCTGGGCCCACATCCTGTTGCAGAGTAATAACTGATTCGCAATCAGTAAGGACAAATGCAGCTAAAGGTTTAAAAACAGAACTTTACATAAGCTTTCTCAGGCACAGATCCTTAGTTGCATCTAGCTAGTAAGAACAGAAAATGGAGACTGAGACAATGAGAGAAGGGAAGAAGGAGTGGTTATACAAAGGAATTCAACTGTAAAACCCCATCTCCCTTCCATGTACACATAAACTTAGCAGCGTCATCTGGTGGCTCTATAGTCAATCACTGTTCTTAATTCAGTAACTTTAACTTATGGATGTTGCATATACCAACAACTACATCATCCCACAGTGGTACTGGTTCTGAATCCAGATTGCGATGATTAGTGTCCATGAGCGGGGGGTGAGGGATGGTGGGGGGTGACCACAGCAATAGTAGCAGCAGGAGCTGGAGCAAGGGACCCCTTCCCTTGAGGCAGACTTGGAGGCCTTTTAGGCTGTGGATCAGGAGGCTGCTTGAGGTGCTTGGCTGCTGCTTGGGTGCCCTCCAGAGCGCCTGCATTGCCACGCCTTCTCACTCCCCCTCCTCTGGAAGAAACTCCCCAGGATTGGCTTGCGATGATCAGTGTCAGTGGCCAGAAGTGAGGGATGGCAGCAGTTAGCAACAGGAGTTGGAGGAAGGAACCCCTGGATTGGTAGCAGGCTTTGTGCCATCTGCATTCAACCTTCTGCCTCTGTTACTGTTGTTGCTATTATACTATAACTGTAATGGGCAGCTATCTGTTCCCATGAGTCCAGAGGCTCCAGTCTCAGAGCAAACCCCAGGTCTTCCCAAGCACAAGCCCCTCAGCAGACTCACAAAGTTGTCCAATGTCTCTGCTCTCTCCACTTGAGGGGGTCCTTAGCTTGCTCCATCTAGTGTCACTCTCCTATTCTCCTCTGTCCTGGCTCCTCTCCAGATCCAGCTTGTTGTTTAGGCTCCATCTCCTCTCAGGTGCTTAGGTGTTAATTATAATTAGGGGAGCCTCTAACTGCCACAACTGGCTTGCACCAGCTCCTTACCAGCCCTTCAGTCACTAATTACTGAGGGAGGTCCTTGGCCCCCCAACCAGCCTGCACTGACCCCAAAGGTGAAGACCTTTTTCACTGACAGGCCCTGCTGTGTGGGAGCCTCGCTCCACAAGCTAGTCAGTTACAGCCCTGTTGCTGTTCTATGCAGCCAGAGCCCCCTTGTCAGTTTTGTAACAAGAAGACTTGGAGTCTGGGAGGTTTATTTAAGTTGCTCGTTTATTGTTAGAGGTTAAATGAAGGGCAATCCATTGCTAGTTGCTGCTGTGCAGCCAGCTTGCCCACCTGGCCGAGAGAGAAGGGCCGAGCCAGGGAGAGAGCGAGCAGAGACAGGGAAAACCCCTCCCACAAGGTTGGACTGTACCACGCCCCTCCAGACCTGAGGTGTGTCCAGTCTCCCTGAGCCTGGGCTGTACCAAGTCCCCCTATAACATCTTTCCTCCTTTTTTTCTTTTCTTTCCGAAAACGTTCCCTTGTTCTACAACATCAACAAAATTAACACAAAGGAAAGAAGAAGAAAGAAAGAAAGAAAACGAAGCTTCTAGTGACCCGCTGGGCCAGAGTCCCCACATTTTGTTCTGGATTCCCTTCCACTCTGTCGCTGGGGAGTCTGGTTCTCTGTTCGGGTTCCACGCCTCACCTTCTAGGGGGGGCATCTCGAGGTCTCCTGTGTCATCTGTTGTGTCTCTTTGTGTTGGTAGATTTTCCTTTACTAGTCCCTGGACCCACTCTGGCTCCTCGTTTAAACGCTGCAGGCTGTAGACATCCTCCTCACCCCCTCCTATCCTGGTCAGTCCGGGGTGTGCCTTCTGTCGCAGCAGTTGGGTCTCCAGATACCTCCCTTGACTGTGATTCACTCATAGGTGTTCCTTTTTTGCCGTATGGAGCGTCCCTCTCGGGTGGTCACTTCATATGATCTGGGGACTACTGTTTTCTCTATGATCTCCTTGGTCCATGTGTTGTTGGTGCCTTCTGATGGTTGGATCCATACATGTGTGCCTGTTTCCAGAGGGGGGAGGTCTCGTGTTGACCTGTTGTAGTATCTGGCTTGCCTCTGCTGGGCTGCGAGCAGTTCCTGGTGATGGTATCTTTCTGTTTTTAGTTCAAGTTGGTTGTTTGACACGGGAATCAGTGTTTTTGTCCTGCGGCCCAACAGTGCCTGCACCGGGCTTCTGCTACAATCCTGAGTGGGTGTGTTGCGATGAGCTAGGAAGGCGAGGTAGGGGTCTGTACCGTTCTTTGTTGCTCTACTGAGGAGTCTCTTTGCTGTGTTTACTGCTGACTCCACTTTGCCATTACTCTGTGGGTAGGTAGGCAGGGGACGAGGTGACATGTTCAAACTCCAAGTTCCAGGTGAATTCCTGGAACTCCATTGATGTGAGCTGAGGGCCATTGTCACTCATCAGCTGGGCCGGTATGCCATGTCTGGCAAAATGGGCTCTTAGCTTTTCAATGACAACTCTGGACTGGGTGTCTTCTAGCTTGTCAACTTCCCAGAAGTTGGGGTAGTAGTCGACCACCATCAGGTACTGTCCCTCCATCCATGTGAAGAGGTCGATTCCCACTTTCTCCCAGGGTCTCATAGGTGGGTCATGTGGCCACAGCATCTCTTTTTGCTGTTGCGTACTGTCTGCTCTGCAGGTCTCACACCTTTCACAGAATGCCCATATTTGTGCTCCCATGCCAGGCTAGTACACAGTCTTGGGCAAGCCTTATGCAGCTTTCCACCCCCATGAGTGAAGCATGTATCGTTTTTAATACTTTTTGTCGAAGCGACGTTGGGATCACTATTGTTGTTCCCCTAAATATTTGTCCATCTTGAACACTCAGTTCGGATTTGCAATGGTAGTATGCTTCTGTTCCTCAAGGGGCCCTAGCCTTGTCCGCTGGCCTTCCGTTAAGAATGGTAGTCTTGAGCGTTTTCAGTGTGGCGTCATTTTCCATGGCATCCTTTAGTTCCTTGAGCTTGTCCTTGCACATGGGAACATAGAGGAGCATGTTGATGGATTTGATGCCTCATCTCCCTTGTCGCCCTCGTGTTTAAGGAAGGCTCTGCTTAGTGTGTCCGCTAGGACCACATTCTTCCCTGGGCAGTATCTGATCTATATGTCGTACTTCTGCAGTCTCATCAGCATGTGCTGTAGGCGTTTAGGTGCTCCCAGCAGGGGTCTGTGCATGATGGTCTCCAGTGGCTTGTGGTCAGACAGTACTACCACCTGGTGGCCAAATGTATATTGGTGAAAGCATTCCACTCCAAACACCACTGCCAAGAGTTCCTTCTCTATTTGTGCGTACCCTTGTTCAGTTTCTGACAGTGCCCTGCTGGCATATTCGATGGGTCTGTTCTGCAACAACACTGCACCAAGTCCCTTCTCGGAAACATTGCGCTGAAGGATGAGTTGCTGTCCCAGCTGGTAGTATTGTAGGATCGGAGTCTTGGCCAGCCGCTCTTTTATTCTTAGGAGGGCCTGTTCTTGGGGGTGTCCCCAGTCCCATGCTATGTGTTGTCGTTGGAGAGGTAGTTCACCATCCTAATATGTCTTTGTATGCCTTTCACATCCTTGGACAGTGGCATGTCCACAATGGTCTCTATTTTCTTGGGGTCTGCCTTCAATCCCATGGCTGAAAGTATGTGTTCCATGTAAGCCACCTGAAGTTGTTTAAGTTTCATCTTTTCTGCGTTGAGCTTGATGTTTTGTTTCCTGCATCTCTCTAGGAAATGGCGTAGGTTGTAGTCGTGATCTGTCTCTGCTTCATCATTGGTGGCCCCTTCTCCATAAATTAGAATGTCATCTGCAATTACCTTCATGCCCAGCAGTCCTTCCAGGGCTTGATGTTGTAACCTCCTTTGGAAGATCTCGGGTGCCAGGGAGATGCCCATGGGCATACGTAAACACCTGTACCTTCCAAATGGTGTAGAAAAGGTGGTTAGTCTGCTCAAGGCCTTGTCTAGTGGGATGTACCAAAAACCATCCTTCACGTCACACACTATGAAGAAACGTGCCCTGGCTAGGTCAGGTAGTATGTCCTCTATTGTGGGTAGTGTGCCCTCTTGAGTACTTTGTTAAGTGGCCTAGGGTCAATGCAAATGCAGAGCTTACCTGAAGGCTTTCGGACCACCAGCATACTGCTCACTCATGGTGTGTTGGCTTCTACTGGCTTAATGATGGCTCGCTCCATCAGGCTTCTCAGCGTTTCCTTCGCAGCCTTGTTGAGTGCCATGGGGATTTTTCACCTGGGTAGGCATACTGGTGGTATGGTTTCATCGACTTCCAGGCGTTCTGTGCCCTTTAGGCATCCATCTCCCTGAAAAATATCCTTGAGTTCCTTGTCATTCTACTGGGGTTTGCTTTGCCTACACCCTCTTGTTTCTGTTATTTTTTCCTCACCTAATGTCCCTTTTTTCCAGCAACTCAGCATAACTGTTTGCTGGGTGACACTGTGCACAAAGTTGTGATGCTGTACTCTCACCAAGTCCATCCTTTGGATGGCTAGGGATCCCAACAGAGGGTGTAGTCCCTGCTCATCTACTACTACAAATTTAAAGTTGTATTTCTTTCCATTCTTGGGGTTTGTTATTGTCAAGTTGCACTTCCCTACTGGTTGCACTGTGGTGTGGTTGTACATCACCAGTGTTCTTGAAGCTCTCCTGATCAATGTGTTGGGTCTCAGATCTTTTTTTGTGATTATGTTGCACGTGGCTCCACAATCCAATTGAAACCGCACTTTCTTGTAGGGATGGGCGAACAGATCGCGGTTCGGGTTCAGTCGTTCGGTTCGGCTGCGTTCGGTTCAGCTGCATTCGATTCGGCTGCGTTCGGTTAGTTCGTCGGGTTCGGGTTCGGCCGTTCAGTTTGGTTCTGTTCAATCTGCACGTTCGGTTCGTCTGTTCAGTCCACTCACCGGGTTCGTGTTCGGTCATATTCTGTTCGGTCATGTTCGGTTCGGTTCGATCATGTTCGGTGAACTAACGCGAGAGCGTGATCGCGCCAGAAACAGGAAATTCATGTACGTGCGAGCTGCATGGCGAGTGTGTGTGTGTTTGACTGGGTGCCTGACTGTCTGTTCGGTTTTGGTGTTTGGGTGTGCTGTTGTGTTGTGGTTGGTGAGTGTTAGTGTGTGTGGTGTGCTGTTGGACTGTGTGCATGTGTGATTTGTGTTTAAAAAATAATAATAATAATAATAATAATAATAATAATAATGAAGAAGGCGGCAGTGATGCTTCCCCGGCTGGGGGCCAACCTGCCTCTGGAGGGTGCGGAGGAGGAGGAAGAGGTTGCTGCCCCTACACCTCAGGTGGTGGTGCCCTGATCCTCAGAGGAGGAGGAAGTGGTGGCCTCTGGAGGTGCTGGCAGGTTTGTACAAAAAAATTTTTATTCCATAGGCACAGAGAGGGGTGGGGTACTGTAGTGTGTGAGTGGCAGCAGGCAGAGCACCCCCACCCAAGCACGTGCCAGGCCAGCAAGGGTCTCCACTTGCCATCCCCTTCTCTAGGCAACCTCAAAAATCAGGGCGGGATTTGAATTTGCCAGGCAGGGGCTTTCTAGTTGCAGTCTGTTGCATCCCGACCCCTTTGCAGTGCACTTTGGGGAGGGCTGGCACGTAGCATCCCCTAGCACTCTCTGTATGGTGCAGAGACGGGGAGGGTACTGTACGGGGGGTGGGAATCAGACACGAGCAGCACCCCCACCCAAGCACGTGCCAGGCTAGCAAGGGTCTCCACTCTCCACTTGCCAATGCCATCCCCTTCCCTAGGCAACCCCAAAAATCAGGGCGGGATTTAAATGTGCCAGGCAGGGGCTTTCTAGTTGCAGTCTGTTGCATCTCGACCCCTCTGCAGTGCACCCCGGGGAGGGCTGGCACGTAGCATCCCCTAGCACTCTCTGTATGGCGCAGAGAGAGGGGGAGGGTATTGTACTGGGGGGGGATCAGACACGAGCAGCACCACCACCCAAACACGTGTTGTCTATGTGTTCCTGTTTCAGAGAGGATTCCAATGCTGCTGGCCCCAGCAGCACTGATGCCGGGCAGTGCAGGACCTGAAGCCATCGGCGTCGGAGCCAAAATCCAGACATTGGATGGACCACCAGGTCCAATGTCTGGATATTTTATGAGGAGGAGGGGTTCACCATATGAAACGTAAGGCATGGTGGCTACAAAAGAGAGACTGGTTCCCACCCACTTGTGGAGACATAGTACAGGCAGGGCTTCACACAGACCATTGGTCTGACACAGTACGGCACTTCTTATATCCCTATATTTGTTTTTATGCTTTTTAGATCTGCAAGAAAAAAATGCGGTGACAGAGGGAGGGCACCACATCCAGGCTGCTTTTGCATCTTGAGAAGGCCCATGGCCAGAAGGTGTCTCGGGCCCAGGAGACTGGCGGCAGCATGGCTGTGGAGCAGCGGAGGAGGGGGGGGAAGGCAAAGCAGAAGAGGCACCATGTGCAAAGTCCTTCCACCTCCTCCAGCTCAGATGTGGAGCCCACCGAGACGAGGCTGGAGTCTGCAGCAGCAAGGGCCTTTAGATGTGAGGTGCAGGGGACCAACCAGAACTTTGTGCACCGCCTGCAACAAATTGAGGACCGACTGGTGGTACAGTTTCAGGCGCTAGAGGTCAGGGAGAAGAAGGTGGAGGCATACTCAGAGTACGTATCTAAGTATGTCTCCACCGAGAGGGCAGACCTGGAGCTATTCTGCCAGTCGGTCTGCAACTGGCGGGCGGCCTTGGTAGGGGCCGTCAAATATGCCGTAGAACACGGCTATGAAATGCAGGCAGTTGCACCCGCGGCCCCTAGGTCTCCTGCACCACTAATGTCTTTCCCCCAAGTTCCAGGGGGCAGGCCCTAAGATTGAGTTTAAAGTTTAGTGGTTAAGTTTCCTTTCAATTTAAAAATGTTTGGTTTACTGGTTATATTGTTGTTGTTAATGTTTGTGAACTTCTTGTTGTGTTCTTAATAAAAGTTATTTGTTATTGTTTCGAGCTTTGTTTGAACTTTCAAATATTTTATCCCCCTATGCAGAAGTTCAGCCTGGCAGGTGGCATATTCTCATACAGCTTGTTGATCCCTACCATCACACAGCACCTTCCACCCCATGTAGCGTAGTTATTAACCCAAAGATGTGCCAGCCGCAGGGTCTCAACTTGCAGACGGCACCTTAGGAGGTGCAGGGCTTGTGTTTGTGTGGGTGGGTGTGACAGAGACAAAGTGAAACTGGCTCATTGGCAGTGGGGAGCAGGTGGTGGTAGCAGGTGGTAGGAGGCTTTTTTTATATCATCCAGCAGCGTCAGTGGGCATCCACAGTTGGATGTGGAGGAGTAGGCTGTTGGTGGTGGGGCAGGCTGGCGTGTGGGCAACAGGCCTCTGCCTTCTGGATGCAGTGGAATGGAATACAGCCCCCAGTGACCGGACTGATGGTCCCATAATCTCCTGATGGTTCCTGTGATGGCCGTGCATGACTGACACTGGTACAGTGGAATGACAGCCTATGGGTGTCGAATGATGTCCCTGGAATTAGTGCTTGCCATTTGGGCAGACTTCATTCAATGATTGATAAATCATATGACAGGTAGTAGCAGCAGGTACAAAGAGGCACACGGGCAAGCACATATAATATGTTGTGTGTTATCACCATCCCATTCATGTATGTTTGCTGTTTTTCTCCAGCATGATCTGGATGCACCTCTCCACCTTCACCCACATCTCTCATTCCAGCAGGGAGCCTATCTCTCCCTCTCTCTCTTTGGCCATATGGTGCAGGTGACAGACAGCAGCATGGGTGGGATCGCGTCTGTCTCTCCTTCAAGCAGTGGTTGGACTTTCTCTTGCTCGCTCGCTCGCTCTTATTTCTCTCTCTCTCTCTCTCTCTCTCTCTCTCTCTCTCTCTCTCTCTCTTGGCAGCAACCTGGGCGGCAGAAAGGCACCTTGGCATGAGAGGCAGGAAGGCAGGCTGAGGCAGGCTGGCTTTGAGCTTTGCAGTAACCCAGGGTACAGAACCCTTGTCACGAATAGCATATAGGCCAAGGCCGGGGCAGGGGGGGGGGAATCTCCATGAGCGGAATGACAGCATATGCGAGGAGTTCTAGAGAATGAGGGGAGACACTGAAGCTAGTAAAACTCCCCACCCACACCTAGTAGTCACCAAAGTAAATAAAACCTACATACTACATAAATGTGACAGACACCAACATATGGGTATAATGTCACGTTGCCAATCCCCCTAAGCCCTGATTTTCACCTATTTGTACGGCTTTGCTAATCTGCAGGCATTGCGTGACATACTTTATTGATGTCACCATGCATGGGAGCCATCAGCATCCTAACGTCCAAGAGCGTTGAGGTCCAGGCTAAGAATGATGAGGGGACAGGGGTAAGGGGGATGGGCAGGGACAGGTGCCTCCTGGCTGGAGAGGTTTATAAGAAGTTGTGAGAGGATCCAGCAGCCTTTGGTCTGGGTTCCAACCTCACAAAGAATCTTGTGGGAAAAACAAGTACAAAACCCAGGATAAAGAAGCAGAAGAATAACAAGAGATGCCACTGCCTTCCAAAGAGAAATTGGTGGTGGTTTGTGAGGAAACAAGGAGCAGCTCTCCTGCTATCAGCCCCAAGGAGTTCAGTGTTGTGTGTGATAACATGCTGTGGGGGCTTGGCCGGTATCTTGGAGGTAGGGGAATATGACCACATTTTAGCCACCCGAACACAACCGAACATGATCCGAACTGACCGAACTGTTCGGCCATTTCGCCGTTCGGTGTTTGGTTCTGTTCGGTATGTTTGGCCATTTTGCCGTTCGGTGTTTGGTGCTGTTCAGTATGTTTGGGTTTGGGTTTGGGTTCATGTTCGGTAGTCCGAACAGGCTGAGTTCAGGCCGAACATCGAACTTCCGAACCGCGTACGCCCATCCTTACTTTCTTGTCACCTACTAGCATTGAGGTGAAAATGGCAGCCTGCTTTTTTGAACCTACCGCCCTCACCCGGTGGGGCTGGGGAATTACACTTATGGACATCACCCTGTCTTCCTCATCTTCTGATTCTATTAAGGAGGTTTCACCCCCTTCTTGTACCAATTTTACTCGTTGTGGCCTTCTGCCCTCCTTACACGCAGTGTTGAAATTGTTAGGTTTTCCACATGTGTTGCATCTGTGCCCATATGCTGGGCATTTGTCTCTATTCCTCTTGAGCCTTCTCCTACAAACACTGTATTTTCTCCCCAGCTGCGGCTCTGATGGTGTCCCATCCCTCCGGGGCTCTATTGATAACCTGCCTCATGGGACCTCTGCCAGCTTCTGTCTGCTATGCCCTTTGGGCTTGCTCTTCCCCACCTTCAGAATGGTGTCTGCCCCCCGGGGCTCCAGAACTTTCACTTGATCTCTGGCAGCCTCTGCTGCTCGTGCCAAGTCTATACATGTTGTTGGGGTCAGTTCCCCTGAGCAAGCGCTCCTGTAGTTTTCTGTCTGAGGTCCTACAGACAATCCTGTCCCTGATTAGGGAGTCCTCCAACTCCCCGAATTTTCATGTGCTAGACAGTGACCTCAGTTCAGCCACATAGGTGGGCAGACCTTCATTTTCCTTTTGGTCCCTCTTGAAAAAGTTAAAACGCTCCACTGTTTCATTGCACCTGGACATACTGTGGGCCTCTAAGGCAGCCAATACTGTGGAGAGTGGAGATGGCAGGGACAGCTTTAAACCTTCGCATGTTTTCCTGCCCTGGGCCCCCAAAAGGTAAAGTAGAAGTTTTACCTTATCTCCTTTTTCGGTTGTCGTCATGGCCAGATCAGTATAGAGTTCGAATTCCTGCTTCCAGCGGCTCCATTCCTCTGCCTGGTTTGTGCTTCTGAACTCCAGGGGAGCTGGAGGTTTTAATGAGTGAGCCATCTCTGTTCTGCAGCTCCTAGTCTCTCTGTGGGCTGTTCTAGCACCGCTGCCACCATGCATCAAGAAGACTTGGAGTCTGAGAGGTTTATTTAAGTTTCTTGTTTCTTGTTAGAGGTTAAATGAAGAGCAATCCATTGCTAGTTGCTGTTGTGCAGCAAGCTTGCCCACCTGGCCGGGAGAGAAGGGCCGAGCCAGGAAGAGGGTGGGCCGAGCCAGGGAAAACCCTCCCACAAGGCTGGACTGTACCACACCCCTCCAGGCCTGAGGTGTGTCCAGTCTCCCTGAGCCTAGGCTATACCAAGTCCCCCATAACAGGTTTCACCCAGGGTTGCTCTCGCCCCGCTCTCAGCTCCAGCCTCTCTCAGAAACACTCTCAGGCTCTCTCTCTCTCTCTGCCTGAACCCTCCTGCCTACCCACCACTTCTAATTGGCTTGTTGTTGTTTAAATGGCCTGGTACACAGGGGCCACGTGGTGTTCATGCCGGTGCTGAGGCTGGCACTGTCAGTGGTGGCATTTCAATCAGCCACGCTGTCCCTCAGCTGTGCTCTCGACACTCTCGGCACTCTTTGCAACTCTTCCCTTGGATTTCAAGGGTAACTGGAACAGGTGAGAGTATAACATTTATTAATTGCCAATGAATGGGGCACTGTACAACACAGAAGAGGAGAAGTCCCTACCCATTGGGCTTACAGTCTGTTATACCTGTGTAGGTGCTTCACCCCATTGGCCCTTGTTGATATTTACTCTGGGAGGGGGTACTCTGTTGGGCTTCAGGGTACGAGGGACAGACACCCCCAGACCTGTTCCCAGCCACCCTAGGTTTCTCCCCTTGTTGAACAGTTCCCAATGTACCTTAGGGCTGAGTCCCATGGTGGGGTGCTCCCAGCCTCCTGTGAATCATTGAGCTTACAGTCTTGTCTGGGCCATCTCCAGTTGGGGCTGGTGGTCAAGTAGCCCACGAGCTGGCCTGGAGTACTCCCGGGCCATCGGTACCAGGAAGTGCAGTATTGCAGGTCCTTCTCAGGCCCTCTGGCTCTTTCTCTGTCACTGCCAGACTCATGCTGCTGATGTCGGGGCCTCTTGACCCCTGGCTGTGTGATGGTCCCACCCCCTTTGCTCTCACCCCACCTCTCCCCAAGGGTAGAGAAGTGCAGCCTGATGACATCATCAGACCGCGACTGAGGCACTGCAGCGGCAGCAAAGGGAAGGGTTCAGCACCTGTTTCTCCAGCACATTGGGAGGCCCCAGAGGGACTCACATAGGGTGAGTTCTGACATAGTCTAATAAAACAGGCAAAACAGAGGGAAGGAAAAAGTTTTTTTTTTAAAAAAATCACATTAGGCAAACACAAATAAAAGAACTATTGACAAATGGCTGACAATACAGTCAACAGCAGCCAAAAATAAGACCTATTGTTGGCTAGAAAAGGCCTAGCAGAAAAGAAGAGATTTAATAGAGGAAAATGAAGCAGCCTAATGAATAGAAAGGGGGAGACCACATTCCAGGCATAAGGATCAGCATGGAAAAAGGCATGGACATACATGAGAAAATGGAATGGGGAGCAGATAAAGGATGAGCTTAAGTGAAATGAGTAGAAGGAGAAATAAAAGAAGAACTATAAGCAGGTGAAGAGTCAACTTTGAACTGAGAACAAGCTATTTATAACGAATTAGAAAATTAAGGGGAAGCCAACGATGAAACGTAGAAAAGGAGCAACATGATCATTACAACGAAAAAGAAGAAAAATGGCAGCATTTTGTAATGACTGAAGGGGAGGAAGATGAAAAACAGGAAGTCTAGCAAGAAAAGGTTTACAATAGTCCAGACACAAAGTACACAAAGCATGAAAAAGGGTTTTAGTGATTGAGATGGAAAGAGATTATCAATGAAACATGGTGACAGTTTTAGTTGTCTTGGGGAGATGGGTCCTCTCTATAAGTGTTAGGTAATCAGGGTGTTTTGTCAGCTCATGAATGCTTTGACGAGGTGGGTGGATGTTCTGATTTTCTAGTCAGGTGAACACGTAGCTGATTCAAAGGTTTTCAGGGACAGTCAAGCTTTTGGTTCATTCCCTTGCGAGATGCCGAGTGCCAACAGATTGACAAATCAGTGGGTTTGAACGACTGGAGCCCTGAGAAAATAATTAGTATTCTCAGGAATCTGGGCAGACATAAAAAGGTTATCAGTGTCAGATATAATCATTCTATTTGTACTGCTCAGATTCTGGCAAGCAGTTGTCATGGCTGCGGAGTCTGGCTTACAAAAGGGAATATTAGAGGAAATCAAATAATCACCTGAACAGAGGAATGGAAGAGTAAAGAGCTGATTTAAAACACTATGGGTGCAATCAACAAACCACTTACTCTGGAGTAGTAGACCTAATGAAGCTTATAGGGTAGTCTGGAGTAAGTGGTTGGTGGATTGTGGCCTATATCTACTGAAATCTACATCTAGGTATTAGCTAGCTTTCTTGAGCAGATGTGGTAGGCAGCTGTTTGAGCAATGCTTAATAACGTGCACATTTAAATCTAGGAGACACAAAATCATGGTGAATTTAGTGAGCTATTTGCCATGTGTGAATGAGAGATTTCATGTTCGAATGATGGCTGCGCTGAATAACATTCAAGTGGCATTCCATTCAATGCGGGATGGGAATTTCGGATTCAGTTAGAAAAACATCCATGCAAAAAACAGCAACCGAATCTGAAACCAAATTGAGAACCAAAATTCTCAGAGAACTGAAAAGAAAAGGAAAAAAAAAACGAATCTGAAATTTGCTCTGGAGTCCCATCCCAAAAACGAATCTGAAATTTGCCCTGGAGTCCCATCCCTAATGTATATACAACCCACTCAGGACAAGAACTTCATCCACATCATGCACTAGTAGAATAAGGACAATGGAAAAAGGAATTACTTTGCTGTAGGAATGGCAAGAAAAATGTATGCCCTTGCCCAATTCCTTTTATTACTATTATTTATATCATACTAGCTACTAGCAAGGTGCCTGGTGTTGCACAATCATGATTAGAGAGAGACAGATTCCTGTCCTGAGGAGATTTACAACCTAGCTTGGACACAGGAGGGGAGAGAAACATCGGGAGAGACAGGAATATCACTGTCCATTCATGAAATTGAGAAGTTGCAGGTGCATGTGCAGCATTGTTACAAGTTACATAGTTATTATTATTAGCCCGTAACCTAGGCTTCATCTTTGACTCACCCCTTTCTTTTAAACCCTACATTGACTCTGTTGCTAAATCCTGTCACTTCTCCCTCCATAACATTGCTAAGATTCGCCCTTTTCTCTCTGTCTC
>QEPC01010207.1:3518-15670 GCA_003113815.1 Sphenodon punctatus
ATTGACCACTGTTGGAGACAGGATACTGGACTTGATGCACCATTGGTCTGACCCAGTATGGCACTACTTATATTCTTTTATGTTCTTATGATCTGGCCAACAGTTAGATGGAAAATCCACAAGGATATTTGTGGTAGGCAATGTTTTATGGCTCCTTTCAGAACAGCAGGAGTAAGAGCTGCAATATTTTATTTATTTCAATTGGTATCCCACCCTTTCCCTTAAGCTCAGGGTAGCTCACATTTCAACTTATTAACTTTATCAGTTAACATTTATCCATTCACATTAAACTAATTAACTCAACTAGTAATCCCCACAATAACTGTATGACGTAGGTTAGGCTGAGAGATCTGTGACTGGCCGAGCATCACCCAGTGAGTTCATAGCTAAGGTGAGTCTTAAACCAGGGGTCTCTCCTTAGTTCCTGGTCCAAGTACAGCACTCTCAATCACTACACCACACTGGCTCTCAAATACGCTTGCAAAATTGCAGATTGGATTACACAGCATAGCCTTTCATATTCAAATCCTCCTTTATTCCCAGACATGCTTCATGGCCTTCCCGGACCTTCTGTAATTTGGATAAAAATCATGTTCCCCAATGTGTCTGGATATAAAAGGAGGATCCTATTGTTTTACAAAACAACTCCCATATTCCATTCTAGAAATGACTGCGCTGTAATGGATGACAAGATTCTTGTGTAGTGTCTGCAGTAGCTTCATTTTTTATAAAGAAGTGTTTAGGCTCTTTCTGGCTGAAATGCATTCTAAACAAAAGTGAGCTATTGTCATTTCAGTGTCTTAACGAATGCTTCTAGCCAGTCTACACACTTACCAGTGTTTCTCCTCAGGAGAGGACTGGTGAGACAATTAATCTCAAATGACATTCCCTGAATGAGTACTGCTGTTTCTCCAGCATGAATCTTATCATTGGGAGTGAACACTCAGCAACACTCTACCTTTTTTGGTCATAGTCATGGCTATTAGCAGGACCTAGGGTTTAAAAGCCCTGAGTGGGAAACAAATATCATTCCACAGAAGGCTCCTTTTTTTCTTTTAATTAATTGCATTCATTGGCTATTGGGTTTTTTCCCAGGATCAATGATCAGCTGGTACATCTCCCATCAACATTTCTAATGAGGATGGAGAGCCTGGGGCTAAAATGTGAAACTGAGACTACAGAAGCAAAAGCAAAGGATTCGGGATCAATATTCTACATAGATCAGCACCATGTTAGAAATGTGACAGCTCCAATGTGTCTCCCGAGAGAGGCTATTTGATGAACCTCAGAGAGAAGAGGGGGAAAGGAGTCGGTACTGTGTGTGCAGCATAAAATAATAGTTTGTTACCTGCTCTCTAAAACAATGGCTCCACTTTACATTTGTAACTATGACCCTTTATACACAGACGCTCTAACACCCATAAAATGGGTGTTACATTTTATTATACATGTTGCAGGGCACCACTTCAGTCAATCACCATGGACCCTCTGCACACATGATGCTTCTGGGTGGAGTGTTGGCCGGTGGGTGGGGAGCATTTCCCTGGGTGGAGATGGGTGGGGGCGTCTGTGTAAGCTCCACTTTCGGTGGGTGTTAGTGAGTGTTTGCTCCTGGCCAACACCCATCTCCACCCACCCCCACCCACGGGCTCTGCTATAAGGTGTAGGTGCCTGTCGCCCCTACCTGCACCCATTTCTTCCTAATGGTATAGCCTTCTTCGCTTCTTTGTTATCACAGTTCAAAGTGGTATGTCCCACAGCCCCAAGAGTTGATTTAACAAAGCATCAAGCAATGTATTTAATGCTCTAAAAATATCACTGAGCAATTTGCCTGAGAAAGAAACTAGTTGGCAGCTGGCTAACTTTGCCTTGATTGCCTCAGTTATTGCAATATTGTGTGGTCCCCCTATAAGCCATATCATATATTACCACGCTGTTCTGTTTGATGACATTTGCAGGAGAGTTTAATCTTCTGTAGCCTAGACATTGTGGGTTTAAAATCCTTATTCAGGATAATTAAGCAGCATTCCTTGCATAAGAGGATAAATGCCTAGCCCACCAAAGGGGCTTTAAGTCCTTTAAGAAATATTTTAATGAACAGGGGTGGGCAATAGTTATGCATTTGATGTCACAATTTATTTTATTAAGCAGGTTCAAACACTGTAGCCTCTGTTCATCCAAAATGTTTATTACAGAGAACGTACCAAATTAAATCAGAGTCCATTCATCAGATCGCTTCCTGGCTGTCACTTGTCTATTAAATGTATAATTATTCTAATACATTGCTCTGCTATGGAGTCTTTCATCCATGAAGCACAAAGCACTCTAATAATGCAACTGAGCACTGGGGCTGAAAATATGCTCTTCCAGTCTGTCATTAATGAGTTCATTAACAATTGTTAATTAATAATTGTCAATAATTGTTGTTAATGTACTTATCTGAGTTACCGTGTGTCTTTTGTGCCTAGCGTGGTACTGTTGATAAACAACTACAGGAAAAGTGGGAGTAGTTTTTTCAACCTCTGTATATTGTGGTTTTTTTATCTAAGGCTTTTGATACAGTGATTAGATCTTTCTTTTGGAAGCTGTTTGTCAAAGCTGGCTGTCCAAATAAATTTGCAAAAACAATTCGACAATTTCATGATGGTATGGTAGGCAGAGTCCGGACTGATGGTGATCTAACAGAACCATTTCCTATCACAAACAGTGCAGAGCAAGGCTGCGTCCTGGTTCCAGGTATTTGGGGCCCATTTATTTATTGATTGATTAATATATTGTTGTGGTGCTAATGGAAGCATTAAATAGTTATTCACATTGTGTCTGCAATTCTGCATACAGTTTCACAGTGGCAAGCTGTACGATCTCTCTTGGTTCCATGCAAACACTAAAGTGATCAAAGTGTTAATTCAAGAATAATTTTATGCTGGTGCCACTGACTGTGCTTTCGTGGTGCATTCTGAAGAAGCGCTATTTGCTGTGGCTGCTCATAACTCTGGCTTTGCTATAAATCAAGTGAAAACTGAAATCATATTTCAGCCTCCTCATGGCCAAACTCCATACCATGACCAAGATCCATCAACAAGTTTGGAGGGAACACTTCAAGTCATTAAATAGTTTACTTTTCTTGGCAACAAGCCTAATAATGAAGCAATAGTCGATCATGAAGAGGATGCACGCATCAAGAAAGCCAGTGCTGCATATGGCTGCCTTTAGCATCAGGTCTGGAAGGAGCATGGGATACATCTAGAGATAAAAATTAAACTGTATAATGCAGTTGTCTTTACAACTATTCTGTAAAGGAGTGAAACGTGGACATGTTATTGATAGCATATCAAAAAGCTCGACTGTTTCCACTTGCAACTCACAGTAAATACTGGACATCAAATAGCAGGATCAAATTTCATATACACAAATTCTGGCAAAAACCAGATTGCCTGGCACTGAGTCTCATCTGGTCTGTTTTGTGTAAGTGCACAATTTAGATGGACTGGCCACGTTATTTGCATGCCTGAAACCCACCTGCTTAAACATATTTTATACATAGAATAAAGCATGAGCAACTACAAAGGCAGAGGGTAGATGAATCATTTTAAGGACACTTTAAAACAGGACTTACACAAAACGAATACCTCAAGCGTATGGTGTAAGAGCATAATCACTGGTGTCCATGAATTTGAGAGGAATTGTGTTGAGTAATTGAATGAATAGTGCATTTATTGTACTGGCCAGTGTGGCCACAGCCATGACACAATGTTTAGCAATTGGAAGCATAATATCACCCTCTGCTTTACATCATGGCAGATACCTTGGAAGTTAAGAATCAGATATAGATGCTTTTGGGGCATAGCTAGGTGGGAATGGGCCCTGGTGCAAAAGACAGAATGGGATCCCTGCTGGGGGAGCTTCACTCCGTTGTGCAGATGCACTCTACATGCGTGTGGGCTCCCCAGGCACATGGGCCCCGGTGCTGCTGCACCTGATATAACTACACCCCTGGGTGTCATCTATTCACGGACACCTTGGGCTGGAATCTGCCCTTTGTGGCCTGTGACGCTACCAGTGACGTCAACAGAAGATGCGCGAGTTCCGCTGAAAGCAAATAGGCCTGTTGCTTTATATGCATTCATGCGTTGTGCAGAGAGTGCGAGTTTGAAGTGTATTGCCCTCTTTACCATGATGGACACAGACTGAACGTACTAATACGCTCAGTAAAGCATTGGACTCCCATATAGTTCTTTACAGAGATTCATACTCATACTCCAGCAATAAATCTCCAATTACAAAGCAACGCACTGAAAATTCTCTCTTTCCATGTCAACAGCAGTACTTGCTGTGCATATTCCTCAGCACAGGAATTTCTGAAGGGAAGGAAGGGCGCTAGTTTATGGAGCGAGTTACGGTTACCATATTCTGTGGCTGGTATAAGTTGATATTTGATGGGCATGTCATGGAGAGAGGGTTAATATTTGAGCATCTGGAGGTCTGGGCTCAAATATTGATTGGCATTCAAGTGGCAATCATTCAGATTGCTAATGGACATTTGATACATCAAAGACCTACCAAATAACAGCACAATAAAGTCTGGTTTGTGCTTTGGCAACCTTCTGGTTAGGGATATTATCATTCATTGAACTAGGCCCTGGACAGAGGCATAGTTAAGGGTGATATGCTATCAGTTCAGCAGAATCAGTTGTTAAAAGTCTACCATAAAATACATAAAGGTGGGGGGAGTAGAAGTGAGGAAACTCTTTAAGAACTGGTTGTTGATTGGTTAGAACATCATCCTTGGACATAGTAAGACACTGGCCTTGCCTGAAAAAGCTTACAGTGTACATCAAAGATGGGGAACCTTTTCCCTTCCTCAGACCACTTTGAAAATTAGTACAAGCTCGACAAACCAGATAGGAGTGGAGTTGGGCGTAGGGTTGATACCTAGCACCAATGCAGGGTCTGCAGCATGTGTTTTTCATAAATGTTCCTAGAAAATGTGCACAGCTGCCAGCCCTAGTTGGTCTAAAAGGGAGTGCTCAGGATGGCGGAAGGAAGGGGAAGGTCCAGATCATAGATCTATGCCAGGGATCTATTCCTTGTCTTCAACTGCATGCCCTCATCTCCATTCCCCTTGTGGCAGAACAGTAGGGGACGCTATACAGCTGAGCCACCCACCTCACTGTGCCAGGTCAAAACTCTGACCCAGGGTCCCAACAAGGGAGAGAATCTAATTGGTTCCCCACACCACATCTGCTAGCAACCCACCAAAATTTTTTTTAAAATCTAGGTATTGCTGCCACCACCCAGACTCCAATTATAGTGTGGGTCCATGTGGTCCAGGATACACAAGCCCCATGAAATTACAGGCTTACAAGCCTCTCAAGGGCACACTTTTCCCCAGTTCCCCTTATTTGGCGTTCTCCCTTTATGTGGGGCAGATGTTGGTGTAACTCAGGGGTGCTTAATTTGGCTAGAAACTGCCCTGGCTGAAGGAGCCAGTAGGGAATCCCCTTCCTTGGATGAATCCCCTTTCCCTTCCAGTAGCTGTGCCTAGCAAAGCTGAGGAAGACGTGTTTTGGCAATATGCACTCACGCATGCATGCACGCATGCACACACACGTTCAGTGGGGTAAAAAGAAAACAAAGATGTGTAGACGTTTACTGATCAGGATCAAAAAGGGTACAAACAGGTATCAAGGTAGGAAAGGGTATAGAATAGGCTCTAGAGCAATTTCAGTATCAGGATTTTTGGCTCAGTGGCCCGTTTTGGTTAAATGCTATCTAAACAATCCCTGGTGAGAGGTTAGGCTGGCAAATAGCTCCATACTCACATGTCCTTTCTCCATGTGGTGAGGCCAGATGATCTTAGCCATGTGGGGCACTATACTTAGTTCCAGAGCTGTGTCCTGGCTGCAGTCCAGAGGAGGAGAGAGAGAGAGAGAGAGAGAGAGCATGTGCTCTGGGCCAGGTTTTTGTTACCTCACTAGCTCTGCAGGGATTGGCTTGTTGCCAAGGGGCTTGGCCAATCCGGATGGGGTATCTGGAACACCTGAGCCGATGACTCACCAGCCAGGAATGTCTGACGGCCCGCCCAGAGGCTTCAGCCTAAAGTGATGACTATGCTCGCAGCACAGGACATGCAGGTATACAGGGGCCCAAACAGGAGGACATAGGAGCCCATCCACCAGTGCCCAACACGTGCGAAGGTGACCACGTGGGGCTTTTCTACACACCCCAAGCTCACTCTTTCATTGCTTGAGGGTAGGGACTGGATCCATGGGACAGATCCAGGACCTGGAAAGGATACAAACAACACACAGCTGTGGACTGGACTTGGCCCACAGGCTGGCCGCCGGAAGTCTAAATGGATAGAACAGACAAGAGGTGGGATGGGAGGAAGGGAAACAAAGAGATCAAGTGAATTGTTCAATCCCACTCTGGCTTTCAGGAGAGACCCAGGGCTGAAATAACAATGCAGTTGCGTTTTTGCATGAAAGGGCGCTTTATCAATAGAAGTTTGGAATGGGGAATCTCGAAGAGCAGCACTTACCTGCCCTTTGCCTGATCCCAACCTGCAGAGCCACAACTTCTCATTCCTGCCCTGGAGCAGGAAGTCCTCACCATCTGTCCCTGGAAACAGGGTTATATCAGAGGGCAAGAAGTTCCGGGATCAGGACATGGGCATGCCATGGACTGACCAGCAGCAACAGAATTGCCCCAGTTGGGTGGCATAGGGTTATAAAGCTGCAACTGCATCAATGGGGCACAAACCCAGCCTGGTGGACCTCACCAGCTGATGGCCATTATAATGGACTGGCCGGAAGTCAGGTAATTTTCAGGCTGGGTCTGCATTCCCATCTAAATTGCACCCAAGACAGCTGCCCTGCTAGTCACATACTAGTTAGGGCTCTTCCAAGAGTGTTCTTACTTGTCTTCTCTCTTACTTGCAGATTCTATGCAACTTTGTGTCATGTTTTTCTAGAATGGATGAGGGGAGAACATAGAAAATAAGAAGTGCCATAATGGGTCAGAGCAATGGTCCATCGAGCCCAGCATTCTGTCTCCATCAGTGGCCATTCTCAGTTACCTGGGAGAAGTACCCAACAGGTCACAGTGGGGCAATCCATTCCATTCTTTACTCTCAGCTCCTGATAGTCAGAAGTTACATCCGCCAACCTACCTGGCTAATAGCCATTAATGGACCTACCCTTCGCCAAGAACTTAACCAATTCTTTTTTAAACCTAGCTTTACTACTGGCTTTGACCACATCCTCTGGCAACAAATTCCACAAGTTAATTGTGCATTGAGTGAAAATAATACTTCCCTTTATTTGTTTTAAATCTGCTGCCAGTTAGTTTCATGGAGTGTCCCCTAGTTCTAGTACTATTTGAGAGGATAAATAACTGCCCCATATTTTACCTGTTCCACTCCACTCATGATTTTATAATCTTCTATCATATCCCCTCTCAGTCATCTCTTTTCCAAGCTGAAGAGCCCTAACCCATCAAGCCTCTCCTTGCACAGAAGCTGTTCCATATTCTTCATTATTTGTGTTGCCCTTCTCTGTACTTTTTCTAGTTCTACTATCTTTTTTGAGATGGGATGACCAGAACTGCACACAATATTCAAGATGTGGTCACACCCCAGGTTTATATACAGGCATTTCTGTTTTATTCTCTATCCCTTTCTGAATAATTCCTAACATTCTCTTTGATTTTTTGACGGCTGCCACATGAGGATTTCAATGTACTGTCCACAATGACTCCAAGATCCTTTACCCAATTGGTAATCCCTAATTTAGAACCCAGCATTGTGTACATATCGTTTCGATTATTTTTCCTTATGTGCATCACTTTGCACTTGTCAACATTAAATTTCATCCTCCATTTAGCTGCTCAGTCTCGCAAGATCTTCTTGCAATTCTTCTCAGTCTGCTTGGGTTTTAATTCACTTGAATAACTTTGTGTCATCTGCAGATTTGCACCTCCCTCTTCCAGATCATTAATGAATATATTAAACAACACACATAGGAAGGAGCACACAGGGAGGGACAGGGATATGTTCATGGTTCTGAGAAGTTGCAGTTGCATGTGTGTAACTTAGTTAGTTACATTGGAAGAGGGGGATACTGAAGGATGTGACAGTAGGAGAAACCTGCCTCCCAACAGTCCCTATTTAGGAGGGTCAGTCCCTCTCTGAGTGCTGAATCTCACAGTTCCTTTCAAAAGAGAGAGTCAAAAAGACAAGTATTCAAGCCTCAAGCGCCTTTTTTCTGGTAGCCTCCCAGGAAAAACACTTGGGAGGACAGTGGGAAGGTGATGGAATGACAAGAAAGTAAGTGGAATGATAATCAGAAGAGTGTCCTTCTTTATGCACTTGGAATGCTGGGAGGTGCTGGGGGCGGAGTTTATTTTCTAAGGGCCAAGGGGGCAGGGTTTGTTCCTCTGGCTGCTTGTAATATTGGAACTTTGGAAGCTATGCGTCAGTGAGCAGGCTATGGAAGTGAGGAGCTAACAAAAGCCTGATGGATGAGGAAGTTTATTAGGAAGGATTTGAAGATCATGAGGGAGGGAGCAGAGCACTTGCATAACATTTATCATTTGACAGTTTCGTTTTAACACAAAGAATTCTGAGGATGGATTTCTAGTTGCATTTGTAGGATCCTTACTTCAGTATTAAGCTAAACTCTTTCCCCTCCTAGATACAATTCAATAAATCATTTGTTGAATTTATTGCTAATTCCAAACTGGAATTAGCAATAAATAATGGAATGAGTTTGCCACCTACCTTGCAGTTAAAGTCACTCGTATTTGACTCAAATTGGGAACTGCTAGTCTGGATGCAGAGTTTGGGTTTGGGGAGGCTCAAGCCTGTTCAGTTTGCTTGGATCGGCTTCAGTTAGTTTCACCCACCAATGCAGAGGGTGTGATTGATTGGAGTAGTACAAGCAACCAGCTGTGAATTAGGTCCATGCCGATCCTGGCTGGTGAAAGCTAGACAGGAGATTTTGGGGCTGTTGCAGGCTGGGTTTGTCAACACCTCCTTTTTGATGCCTGATGATCTCAAAACTGCAGTTGACTGGCCCCTGCTGGGGGAAAAAACATTTCTTGACGTTGACTCCCCTGCTACCTATTGCCCTGATCCGAATCTTCCTTTTTTAGGGAAGGTTATTAAATGGGTGGTTGCCTCTCAGCTTCAGGTGCACCTCGATGTTATTGGATTCTTGGGCTCATGTCAGTCAGACTTTGTCCTTAGCAAGGCACGTAGACTTCACTTGTGGCCTTGATTAAACAACCTCCAGTTGGCAATTGACAAGGGCAATTGTATCATGTTGATTTTGTTAGATCTTTCAGAGGCCTTTAATACAGTTGATCGTGGGGTGTTGTTGGCATGGCTCTATGACCTGGCAGGGGTTCGTGGAACTGCTCTTACGTGACTCCACTCATTTCTGGCTGGGAGCACCCAGAGGGTGATGATGAGCAGTGGTTCGTCATCCCCTTAGGAGCTCCCTTGTGGGGTCCTGCAGGGTTCCATCTTGTCCCCACTCCTGTTCAATGTGTATCTGAAGCCCCTAGGTAAGATTGTATGGAGTTTTGGACTGAAGTGTCATCAGTATGCTGATGACACTGAACTCTCTCTCTCTTTTTCATCTGACCCAGGTCTTGCAATCTTGGTGCTGCTTACCCAGTACCTGGCTGCCATTGGGGACTGGATGTGTGTGAATTGAATCCAGACAAGAAAGACCGAAGTGATGATGGTTGGCTGGCCATGTGACCTGGGAGACATAGAGATCCCTGTTATCGGAGGGGCCCAACCTCCATAGGTCACTCGTGTTCGCAGCCTTGAGGTGCTCTTGCATCCATTGCTGCACCTGGATTGCCAGGTTGTGGCGGTGCCCAGGACCATTTTTCACCAATTGCATCTGGTGAGAAGGCTGTGACTGTTTTTTAATCGGATTCAGATTTGGCCATCATCATCCATGCCTTCATAACCTCCAGGCAAGACTACTACAATGTGCTTTACATGGGCTGCCCTTAATGACTATCTGGAAGCTGCAGTTGGTGCAGAATGTGGTGGCCTGTCTTCTGTCGGGGTGGGGTCACCGAGAGCACATTACATCAGTGTTCCGGAGTCTGCACTATCTGCCAATAGCTTCTGGGCACAATTCAATGTGCTGGTTTTGACCTATAAAGCCCTAAACAGTTTGGGCTATTTCAGGTATCTGAAAAACCGTCTCCTCCCTCATGTCCCTTTGCAGCTTCTGAAGTCAGCCAGGAACACCCTCTTGCAGGTACCATCTGCCCATGAAGTTTCTACAGCTAGGACATGCAGAGAGGTGCTCTTTGGTGGCTAACCCACCATTATGGAACTCCCTCCCCTTGGAGATTCATTTAAGCCTGAGCCTGATCATCTTCTAGAAACTATGTAAGACCCTTTTATTTGTCCAGGCATTTGGCAGGCAGGGATAGGGATAGGGTTGGGGGGGCTAGGAAAAGGTTGGAGGGGATTAAGAGGACTTTTTATAAGTTTTTATTGATTGCAAGCCGCCCAGAGCCTTGGGAAGGGCAGCATATCAATTTTAAAAAATAAATTAAATAAATGCCACAACGTTGTTTATTCAGGGTAAGAAATGATGTGATTTTCCTCTGAACACACTATACTTAAAAGCACAGATGCCCTTACTCTGCTCTCCTACTCTCCCTACTTAGGAAGCTCTCTGAGAGACCCACAGCTTGAAAAAGAGAAGGCTGATGGATACAATGCCTACTGTGCAGAGCTCAGAAGGAAATGCTGCCTGCAAAATGTTAAATTAAACCACACAATTGGATGTTCACACATGGTAAAGAGGTGGGCTACTGTTATCACTATTATTGTTGTAATGCTGCATTTAATCTGGTTCACTTACCAAGCAACATTATTACTTTTGTGTGTCCTGTCCTATTCCATGAATGTCGGACATTAAGCAACGAAATCTGCCTCAGGTGACTATACCCTTCCCCTTCAGGGTTACTCAAAACACCACATTGGGTAAAATAAATACCTGAGGACAAACCCTCTGAATACTCTGGCAGAGATATGGCCCTACAAACAGGCAGGTTGCTCACTTCCCCTAGCATTATTACTGGCCTGTGAAAAAATAAAATAAGATGTGCTAGATCAACCATTGTGCTTACTATGCTCTAGTATGGGGACCCCCATTCCTTTTTATCATCCATAGAGCAATTTTGGTGTTCAAAGTGCTTTATAACCTTTATCTAGTCCACCCTCACAACAACCCTGTGAGGTAGGTCATTATTATTCCCATTATACACATGGAAAGACAGAGACTTGCCCAAGGCCTCCCAGTGAGCTCATGGCTAAAAGAGGAATTGAATCCTGGTCTCCCACATTCATGTCCATCACCTTATTCCCTAAACAAGGGGTGGGGAAAATGTAGCCCACAGCTACTTTTTATTTGCCCCCTTTCAAGTTCCTGGATCTGGTCCCTAGCTCCAGTTCCAACCCCCAAGCACTGAGGGACTAAGCTGAGGTTAAGGGAGCAAAGTAAGTTCCCTTAGACCCCAAGTAATAATTCACACTTTCCAGCATCGGAGTTGTTTTATGTTGATGCAGCAGCTATGATATGATGTTATGAATCTTCAGTATAGCTTTTTCATCATACTTCCAGTGGGTTTGTATTTTCAAAGTTAGATCCCATTACCTTCTCTGTGTAGTGGTATTCCTATACTGTAAGTTATTACAATTTCATATTTTGCATATTAAAATTGAATACTTTTCAAATATTTATTTGTTTAATCATTTTATATCCCGCCCCTCCTGCAAAAGCAGCTCAGGGCAGCTAACAATTCAATAGTCAAATATAAAAATACAATAAAAATAAATACAAGTACGATTTAAATAAATATAAATACTGTTATATACGTCGACTATCCCAGACTCCAATACCAGATTGGTGCAGTGATTTTTTTCAGCAAGAGGTGTCCAGCTCTGGCAGCAAGTAAGTGCCAGCTTAATTGATTTTAAAGGAACCATGGGTGAAAACAGACATGACGCTAACCACCCTTTAACCACCCTTGGTGGTTATTTATGCATGTTGCAGGGCTGTATTAGTGCCCTATGGAGCCCTGAAACATGCATAAATGACCACCAAGGGTGGTTA
>QEPC01010207.1:15770-29873 GCA_003113815.1 Sphenodon punctatus
TGGCGGTGCCCAGGACCATTTTTCACCAATTGCATCTGGTGAGAAGGCTGTGACTGTTTTTTAATCGGATTCAGATTTGGCCATCATCATCCATGCCTTCATAACCTCCAGGCAAGACTACTACAATGTGCTTTACATGGGCTGCCCTTAATGACTATCTGGAAGCTGCAGTTGGTGCAGAATGTGGTGGCCTGTCTTCTGTCGGGGTGGGGTCACCGAGAGCACATTACATCAGTGTTCCGGAGTCTGCACTATCTGCCAATAGCTTCTGGGCACAATTCAATGTGCTGGTTTTGACCTATAAAGCCCTAAACAGTTTGGGCTATTTCAGGTATCTGAAAAACCGTCTCCTCCCTCATGTCCCTTTGCAGCTTCTGAAGTCAGCCAGGAACACCCTCTTGCAGGTACCATCTGCCCATGAAGTTTCTACAGCTAGGACATGCAGAGAGGTGCTCTTTGGTGGCTAACCCACCATTATGGAACTCCCTCCCCTTGGAGATTCATTTAAGCCTGAGCCTGATCATCTTCTAGAAACTATGTAAGACCCTTTTATTTGTCCAGGCATTTGGCAGGCAGGGATAGGGATAGGGTTGGGGGGGCTAGGAAAAGGTTGGAGGGGATTAAGAGGACTTTTTATAAGTTTTTATTGATTGCAAGCCACCCAGAGCCTTGGGAAGGGCAGCATATCAATTTTAAAAAATAAATTAAATAAATGCCACAACGTTGTTTATTCAGGGTAAGAAATGATGTGATTTTCATCTGAACACACTATACTTAAAAGCACAGATGCCCTTACTCTGCTCTCCTACTCTCCCTACTTAGGAAGCTCTCTGAGAGACCCACAGCTTGAAAAAGAGAAGGCTGATGGATACAATGCCTACTGTGCAGAGCTCAGAAGGAAATGCTGCCTGCAAAATGTTAAATTAAACCACACAATTGGATGTTCACACATGGTAAAGAGGTGGGCTACTGTTATCACTATTATTGTTGTAATGCTGCATTTAATCTGGTTCACTTACCAAGCAACATTATTACTTTTGTGTGTCCTGTCCTATTCCATGAATGTCGGACATTAAGCAACGAAATCTGCCTCAGGTGACTATACCCTTCCCCTTCAGGGTTACTCAAAACACCACATTGGGTAAAATAAATACCTGAGGACAAACCCTCTGAATACTCTGGCAGAGATATGGCCCTACAAACAGGCAGGTTGCTCACTTCCCCTAGCATTATTGCTGGCCTGTGAAAAAATAAAATAAGATGTGCTAGATCAACCATTGTGCTTACTATGCTCTAGTATGGGGACCCCCATTCCTTTTTATCATCCATAGAGCAATTTTGGTGTTCAAAGTGCTTTATAACCTTTATCTAGTCCACCCTCACAACAACCCTGTGAGGTAGGTCATTATTATTCCCATTATACACATGGAAAGACAGAGACTTGCCCAAGGCCTCCCAGTGAGCTCATGGCTAAAAGAGGAATTGAATCCTGGTCTCCCACATTCATGTCCATCACCTTATTCCCTAAACAAGGGGTGGGGAAAATGTAGCCCACAGCTACTTTTTATTTGCCCCCTTTCAAGTTCCTGGATCTGGTCCCTAGCTCCAGTTCCAACCCCCAAGCACTGAGGGACTAAGCTGAGGTTAAGGGAGCAAAGTAAGTTCCCTTAGACCCCAAGTAATAATTCACACTTTCCAGCATCGGAGTTGTTTTATGTTGATGCAGCAGCTATGATATGATGTTATGAATCTTCAGTATAGCTTTTTCATCATACTTCCAGTGGGTTTGTATTTTCAAAGTTAGATCCCATTACCTTCTCTGTGTAGTGGTATTCCTATACTGTAAGTTATTACAATTTCATATTTTGCATATTAAAATTGAATACTTTTCAAATATTTATTTGTTTAATCATTTTATATCCCGCCCCTCCTGCAAAAGCAGCTCAGGGCAGCTAACAATTCAATAGTCAAATATAAAAATACAATAAAAATAAATACAAGTACGATTTAAATAAATATAAATACTGTTATATACGTCGACTATCCCAGACTCCAATACCAGATTGGTGCAGTGATTTTTTTCAGCAAGAGGTGTCCAGCTCTGGCAGCAAGTAAGTGCCAGCTTAATTGATTTTAAAGGAACCATGGGTGAAAACAGACATGACGCTAACCACCCTTTAACCACCCTTGGTGGTTATTTATGCATGTTGCAGGGCTGTATTAGTGCCCTATGGAGCCCTGAAACATGCATAAATGACCACCAAGGGTGGTTAGCGTCATGTCTGTTTTCACCCCTTGTCTGTATAAACTAGAATTAAAATGACTAGTACATTTATTACTCATAAGTAACACCTAAATTCTCAGATAGCCCTGGTACATGACCTATATTTGCAATGGGGAATGAGTATTATAACTGTCTTGGATTTAAGATGGGGGGAAAGTATGTGTATGCCTGCTAATTTGTATAGATCAGCTAACAGAGGGGGTCTTGAGCAGACAGAGGGGGGAACAGAACCTAGAACCCTAGGCACACTCTTTCCCAAAGCAAAGCTGCTGAGCCACACCTGTAGGGCCCTTTTTAAGCCGCTAACCTTAAATTCATTATATAAGCTCTTTATATAACGAATACACAATACTCATCTCTAGATGGAAGAAGAATATGGGTTGACCAGTTGCACTGCTGGTAGAGGGCGGGAAAGTAAATGAGAAGGTTGGTGGTTCAAGGCTGCTGTAAACAAAGCTCTATGTAAACAACAGAGAACCCATCACACAGAGAAAAATGCCTCTGCTTTAGAACCATAGGGTTGGACCCTTAAGGGTTATCTAGCACAAGTCGTTTCACTTAATAAACTGCTCCAACAGATGTATTCACCAACATAAAAACATGTAGAAAGCAGGAGTGAGCAGCAGGGTGCACCAGTGCCTGAAATGACACAGAGCAAAAAGGTAGAATATATCTAGATGACTCAGACAAGAAAGTCATGCTCCCCCATGCTGAGGGTATTGTGAAAAACAAGAGTCAACTGCCAATCTGACCAGGGTGGGAGGAATTCCCTCCTAATCTCCAAATATGGTGATCGGTTAGACCCTAGGCTCTCACACTGAGGGAGGTAGAGAAGGTATTCTGAGGTGGGAGGCATGAGAAGGATCCCAGCTGGCAAATACTGAGCTCCACACTCCCGCTGAGCTTGGGGGAATCTCCAAAATAATGGGGAGGAAAGGGAGGGTGTTTTCAAACAACATGCCGTCATGCGTGGCCACCCAGTAACCACTCATCCAAACACCTGTCTGAAGGTGGATCAGGGGATGCACGCTCCCAGGAGCCACGCAGCACACACTGATGGCCACTCACCGGGCACTGCTGAAAAATCTGGAGAAAGTGCATGGCAACAGGCAGGCACCCATGAATCCCCAGACGGTATGAATTGGGGCATCCACCCACACCAGCAGACAAGTCTGCATCCAGTCCTCTCCCCAATCCCACACACAGCCCTGCTGGGACCCCTTAAAAGGCACACGTGAGAAATACAAACCACAACAAACCCCACTCACGATGCATGAGGTAAGAGCCAATGTCATGAAGGATAGCAGCTTCCTTTGCGTACTGCCTAGTATATGCCTCCATTGTTGACCGGGATTGCCAGCGGCTGCAGCAGCTCCCAGGGACAGGAAGGGGTTTGTTTATTTATTTTATTTATTTTGCTATTTTTCTACCCCACACCCTCCTGCTCACAGAGCAGCACAGGGCGGCTCTCGGGTTACTGCAGCTTCATGTTTCCATGGTATCTGCAGCTATGTGTCATGGCAGAGAGTGGGCAGTTGGGTGGGACTTGAGGTGGGGGATATTGCCAGGATGGGGGGAGGGGAATGGTTGCCCATATGAGTTGATTACGAGGCTGGTCAGTGGCTGCGGGAGTGTGTGGAGGCTGCCTACATGGCCATGGTGGCCACCTTGGGAGCAGCCCATTAGAATCCCTCCCGACGCACTCCTCCTGAGTGGCTGTTCCACAGCTGTGCCACTCAATGGCCACCGGCCCCCTGCAAGCCTTGCTCCTTTAAAAACACCCAGGGTCGAAGAACAAGGGGAGAAGGAGAGGAGTCAATAGGTGGGTGGGAAGTGGAAGAGGGAGTAAGATATATGTAGTTTTTTTTGGGGGGGGGAAGGCCCTCAACAGACAAATGGAAGGGGTGGGGCAGTTTAAAAACATCTGAGAACCATGGTGTTAGACCCTGAGCATGTGTGTAGGACTCCGTTGGGCAAGTGAGGCAAAATTCTCTACAACTACAGAGCTCTGACACCAGTCAGTCCCCCCCCCCTCCTCCAGTCATGACCATCTTCGGTGCTTCATAGGAAAAAAGAAAAGAATCCAAAATACATTAGATAGTGGGGGAAATGTTTTCCTGTAGCAACAAATGGAAAACTCATCACAAGTTTTCTCTCACATTTAGCCAACTAAAGTAAAATTAATCAGATTCTTTGCCCCCACAATTGTCCTTGGGAGCCTGTTCCAGAATTTTACTCCTCTGATGGTTAAAAACCTTCTAATTTTCAGCCAAAATTTATTCATCCTGTTTCTGTCCATTCATTCTCTCTCTTACATCTTGCATGTAAGTATTCAATGCCATAACAGCTGTTACACTCATAATAAACACCTCTCCTCCTCCTCCTCCTCCTTTCTATAGCACTGCTAGGCATACACAGAGTTTTACAGACACAGATTTTCGGAGACAGGTCCCTGCCCAGTGGGCTTACAATCTAAGATGGAAAAGGGTGAGAGGAACACAGGGAAGGACAGACATACACACATTTTACAGATGGGAAACTGAGGCTGCAAGATAGTCACTTGCCTGAGGTCACCCAGGGAGTTCATGGCGAAGGCAGGATTGGAAGCTTGGTTTCCCAGGCCTAAGTCCAGCACCTCTCCCCATTGCCCGAAATCAAACAAACACAATGCATGGGTATTCCCTTTGAGGAAGACTTTGGTATCTTTTTTCTGATTGTGTGTTAATATATGTAAAAGGTTAAACCAAATAAAAAACAATTGGTGTTTGCTTTTCTCAGAGAAAAAGAGTGTGGGAATAGCAGGGGGCAAGGACACAGCTGGATTCCTGAATTTATTTGCAGATTAATCTATTTAAGTACTTAATGACCTCACAAATGGTAATAAACAGTTTGTTCCTCTCTATGCCCCTGTGAGAGATGAATTATTATCCCTATTTCACAGACCAAGAACTGAAGCACAGGAGTCCTGATCCATAGCCAATTAAAGTCTATGGCAGTCTTTCCATTGACTTAATAGTTTGTGGATCAGGACAAGAGATAGCATGAAACTTTTCTGTGGTCCCATAAATAGCCTGTGGCAGGAATAGGAATTGAACCCAGATTTGCTGGGTTATGAGCTAACATTTTAAATCACACAAGTTCATCTTTAAACCACATTGTGCTATGATCTATGATCTTGGAGAAGCCATGTGATTTCTCTATGCTCATGTTCCTCCAGTAACCTTGTTGCCTTGCCTTATCCATTCCCACTCATTCCTGACTCCTTATATACTTACTAGGGGTGGGAAACCGGTAGAATCCGGTATCCGATAATGCCGGTATCGGGCGTACCGGCCTTATCGGATTTGACCCGGTAATCCGGACCGGGTACCGGATTTCGGGGTACCGGATTTTTTTTGCATTGCAGCCATTTAAAAATGGCTGCAATGTAAAAAAAACTTAAAGCCCCCGCATAAAAGTTTTTTTTTAAAAAACCCTCCCCGAGTCCAGGCTGCGCGGGTGGAAGGGGGGACACCCCCCACCCACCCTGCCCAGCCTGGCTTTTTGTTTTAAAAAAGACAGAGTAAGACCCAGAGGCGAGCCCACCCCCCCAGCACCAGCGGCCGCGGCGTCCCCGCAGCCGCCGGTAAGTATGACCCGATCCCTGGGGGGGGGTGTTTAACACCCCCCCCCCAGGGATCACCCCTACTAACGTTGAGTGCGCTTACCTTTGGGAGCTCCGGCGGCGGCGGGAGGTCCGGCGGCCTCAGCGCCGGCTGTAGCTGCCGGCATCAGGACGCTCTAGGCCTTCCGGGGAAGCCCGTAGCTTGGGCTTCATCTTCAACTCGCACCTTACCTTCAAACCACCTTGACTCCATGGCCAAATCCTGCTGCTTCTCCCTCCACAACATTGCTAAGATCGCCCTTTTCTGTCTGTCTCCTCTGCCAAAACTCTCATCCATGCCCTAGTCATCTCATGCCTTGACTACTGTAACCTTATCAGAATCAGCTTTCGGAGTTGATTAAATATTATTTGCAGATGCTAACATAAGTTCAGAGGAGAGAGGTGGTGAAAATACAAAGTGAAGGAATTATAATGGCACGTTTTCAGTTTCCATATTTCTTATCATTTTTGTTGTCCTTCTCTGTAGCTTTTCTATTTCTACTATATTTTGGGGAGGGATGGGGCAACCAGAACCCCACACAACATTCAAGGTGCAGTTGCACCACAGATTTATATAGTGGCTTTATGATATTTTCAGTTTTATTCTCTGTCCCACTACAAATAATTCCTAACATTCTGTTTGCTTTTTTGACAGCTGCCTCACGCTGAGCTGAGGATTTCAAATGTATTGTCCACGATGACTTCAAGGTCCTTTTCCTGAGTGGTAACTCCTAATGTGTACATAAAAATTTGCATTGTTTTTTCCTATGCACATCACTTTTCACTTGCCCACATTAAATTTCATCTGCCATAGACATTACATTTGCTACCCTCTAATCCTAGGGTACAGTGGCAGATTTTAGTGATAGATTACAAATTACCAGTAGTAGGTCCGCAATTTCATATTTGAGCATCTTAAGAACTCTGGGGTGAATAACACGTGGTCTCGATGATTTGTTACTATTTAGTTTGTCAATTTGTTCTAGAACCTCTTCCAGAGTCATGTTGATTTGTGACAGCCATTGTTAGTGTGATCTCTATTGCCCAGGAGTTAGATTACCTCCTGGTCGTCATAATTTATAGACAGCAGGCTTTCAAGCAGTGTGGTAAATTCCCCCAGGAACAAAGTATTACACAAATACACACTACTCGAGAAGCTCCTTTTCTATTCTCATTTTGATGCCTAATGGACAATAGAGCTCAGTCCAGTCTGCCAAGCACTTTGACAACCTTGCAATTCTTATTATGAACTTTTCTTTTTCATTTTTATTCTTAGCATTTTTGTTCTGAATAATAAAAGGCTCCTTTTAGTGTAGTGTTTGGTAACTTTTATCAATGGACAGGAATTAACTTGTTCCAGGACTTGCTAGGTCTCAGCACTGGCACCTCTTTTCATGTCAGGCAAAGGCTCCACCTCTGCACTTGGCCTCACCCACAGCAGGATCAAAAAGCATCAGCCTCCACCTCACTTTTCCCCCTGACAGGGTGTAGCTGATCAGCACCACCAAAGAGCGGATCGATTGTAGCAGCACCAGCCCTGACACACACACACACCCCCCGCCCCCATCAAACTTAATCTGAACAAGCAATGGCAAGGGAGGGGCAGTAACAAAGACTGGTAGAGTCAGGGGCTCCATTTCTCCACCAGTCCCTTTGAGTATCTGGACCCCACAAAGCTGAAAGACCAGCGGCCTGCTTGCACCAACCCCAATGCACAGCACACAGCCAGAACACATGCGCTCAGCTGTGCACAGTGCCACACACACAGCACCGCTGGGCAGGGTGGGTCCCATAGGCCGGTGTTGCAATTTTGCCCCATGTGGCAGTTGCACGCACGGCCCCATGTGCACATTCTGGTTGTGCACCGCGCGTCAGGGTCGGTGTAAGCAGACAGCTGGACATTCCCCCATGTCCTCTGTTATCATGGCCCCTGAGGTTAACCGGAGCACTCTCTTGCCTGTTAAATTTTTACATCTGGGACGCATAGAGATGCCTTCTCAGTAGCTGCTCCACAATTATGGAACTTCCTTCCCTTGAAGGATTGTCTAAAAAACTGAGCCTGCTCATCTTCCAGGCTCATCGTCCTTGAAAAGGCAATGCAAGCCTTTTCAATTTGGCCAGGCATTTGGCTAGCAGGGATGGGGTTTGGGGAGGTTTGGGATAGGGGAATTTAATTAATTGTATCTGTTTGTACTTATATATATTGTAAACCATCCTGAGTCCTTTGGATAGGGTAGCATAAAAATTAAAATAAATAACTCTCTCCCCCTGCTTCCAGTGTCAAGAAGCACGGCCCACAAGTTTGTCATTTACCACACAACTCCTGATCCTGTGACTGGTCTCACTGAATAACAATCACTGGGAATAGTTTAATCCCCTTGAGCAGCAGCAGTCATACAAACAGCTTTACCTCCAGGTAAACCTACCCAGTAGCCTGCTGCCTTACCCAGAGGTAAATTATTTCCAGGGCAGGATGACAAAGCTGCATTTGCTCAGTCTGTACTTTTGACTTCTTGCACGCCTGAAGAAGGGCCCTGCATGGTCCCAAAGCTTGCACACTCTCACCAACAGAAGTTAGTCCAATAAAAGATCTAATCTGATTTGCTTTGTCTCCATCTCTTACATTTGGGATCAACATGATAACCACACTTTTCCCAGGACAGGGACATTGTGGGTGTTTTCAGACGTTACGCAATCACAGTCAACCACAGTGAACCACACACAACCCCGCGGCAGGACCAAAGGGCCCTGAACGTCTGTTCAGCGGGCGCCAGATGTTCACCATGGACAATTCCCAGCAGGGGACAAAATTAACCACCCTTCCAGAGCTCCTGCCCGGACCATCTCCAAAAGGGTGGTCAAAGCAATTCCCACTGGGAAACAACAAAATGTAACATCTGAACGGCAACCAACCGGCCGGAATCAAGCAAAACGATTTCCACTGGGGAATTTAATTAATTAAACGATTCCCAGCCAGGGACAAAGCATGCAGCATTGCTGCCAGGCAACGAGCAACAACACAGGCTGGGGAGGAAGATTTAAAGGGCACCCGGCAGCAGGGGGACGTGGCGGGATGGAGCGAGGCAGAAGGGAGAGGAGAGCGGAGGGCGAGCGAGCAAGGGAGGAGGAGGCACAGGTGGTGGAGGTGGTCATGCTGCACATGGAGACAGTGGAGGGAGAGCAGCAGCAGCAGCAGCAGCCAGGACAGGCCACCCCGGAGATGACAACCGGCCCGGGGAACGAGGCACCCCGGAAACGGGTAAGGGGAGTGAGGGGGGGGGTCAGCGGCACAGGGGCACCAGGGGGGGAGGCTGGCAGGAGGGGGTAAAGGGGGAGGGCTGCAGGGGTGAGGCAACCCGTCAACCAACCGCCCCCCTCCTTATGACCCACAGACACGGAAATGGGTCCGGGAACCCGAGTCCCCAGAGGAGACAGGTGGAGGGCATGCAGAAGAGGAGGACCAGGAGGAGGAGGACCAGGATCAGGAGGGCCCATGTGGGAAACGGCCTTACCACCAAGGGGGGCAATGGGGGCACAGGGAAACCCAGGACTTCATTAGGCTCTGGGGGACCCTGGAGCACCAGCTGGAGTAGCTGTGAACCAGCGGAATGAGCATGTGTACCAGGAGATTGCGCAGGACATGGAGGCGGCGGGACACCACAGGACAGTGGCCCAGTGCCGATCAAAGGTCAAGGAGCTCAAGAGGGGGTACAAGGCCATTAAGGACAACAACCAGCGGTCCAGCCATGGAACCCAGATCGCCCCCTACTATGATGCCCTGGACCGCATCCTTCACATGAAGGGATCCATAGTCGCCCCACACCTTGTGGGCAGCGCCATGGTCCAGAGCATGGAATGGGCCGAGGTACCCCCTCCCCTCACTGCCCCACGAGAAGGTACCGGCTCCATGGGCCCCGCCCCCCCAGAGGTACGCCCTGGGATTTCGGGGACCAGCAGGCACCCCACGCACACCGGCCCAGAGAGCTCCCACCCGATATCTGACATGGGGGGATCCGAGGCTGGCACACAGGTCACCCCCAACCAGGGGACACGGAGACCTCAGCAACACCAAGGGGCCGGCCTTGGAGGGTTCAGACACCGACATCGAGGGTAAGCATGCGGGTGGGGTGTGTGGACTGGATGGGATGGGCTGAGAGGGGACGGGGGCCCACCAGCCATGGGGCTGCCCCCAGCAACCCCTGATACCCCAGACCATGGAAAGGGGCCCAGGGGGGCTCCAGGGGACACGTTCCACCTACCCCCACCCCAAACATCCCATATCTTCACAGGTCATGGCACGCCCTGGCACCCGGGACAGGCAGACGAGGGGGATGGCAGCGAGCAGCCCCAGGAGCAGCCAGAGGTCCCAGGTGAGGTCACTCAATGAGTGGGGGGAGTGTGGGCCGGGGAAGGCTGGGCAGGGGGACCCGGGCCACACGGTGCATGTGAGAGGGGGCCCAGATGCAGGGAACCGCTGGGGGAGGGCACTGGCCGGCCACCCAAGGGGGGGCCAGGACCTCCCAGCCATGCCACGGGATGGGGGCGGGAGGCCAGGGCACCTAACTAACCCCTACTGGGCACCCCAACAGGGCAACCCACTGGGTCCCAGCACACTGGCCCTGTGCCCCGGGCTCAGCGGCTGAGGGAGCACCAAGCATGGGTACAGCACCAGAGGAAGGAGCAGGCAGAGGACATTGTCCATGCCACCACCAAGCAGGGTGAGCGGATGATAGAGGCCATCGACCGCATGGAGGCGGCCACCGAATGGGCCATGCAGCAAGCAGAGACCAGGGACCGGAGCCTTCAGGTGGAGGTGCACCTCGAATGGAGGCAGGAGCGCTGTGAGCACAGCAGGCAGGTGGAGGCATTTGGGTGGCTGGAATAGGCCATTGACTGGATGGTATGGGAGCACTCTGCCAAGATGGACCGGTCCCATGACATAGGCACCTCGCTGCTGCTACACGCAGGGACCATGAGAATGTATGTGATGGCAGCTGCCCCGCCAGGCAACCTGACTGCCTCGGCCCCACTGCCTGGCCGCTCAACGCCCCCACCGCCTCTGACCCAGCCGCCGGCACACCTTCTGGGCCCGCGCATCCGCCTACCGGTTCCTGTAGGCCTCCGGAGGGAGCTGCCACCCAGGGGGGCCCTCTGCCCCCAGGTCTGCCCTCCCTCCCAACAACGCCTGCCCCTCAGGACACCGAGGTGTCCCAGGACAATGTCAGGGACATGGACAGCGGGGGGGGGGAGCTCCCAGAGCTCCATGGCAGCCACAGGGTGGCTGAGATTGAGACCCCGGAGATGGGGGGAAGGGGGAGAGCGGCCTGAGGGGGCAAATGGCACTGATGGGTGGGTGGTGGTGGTGGTGTGAACAGAAGGAGGTATTCACATTAATGTCTAGGGGCACGCCCAGAGTGCTGGTGGTGGTCCCGGGGTGGTGGAGACGGTGGTGGGTGGCCTCACGCCTCAGCCTCCCAGCTGATCTGTCGAGCCAGGGCAGCACGTATGCATGGATGCACACGGATTGCGTACTTGTACTCCCGCGGGTTCTCAGTGTTCACGTAGAGAGGCACGGGGCTGGGAGGGCACAGGGGCAGGGGGTAGTCGAGGGCAGCCCCATCGGTCTCGCACACGTTGTTCAGCACACAGCAGGCCCCGATCACCAGGGCTGAGGTCTTCACCGTGTAGTCCAGCCAGCCCGCGAGGCACCTCCAGAGCTGCTTGAGGGCCCCGAAGGCCCTCTTGACCATGGTCCTGCTTGCACACAGGTGGGTATTGTACAGCACCTCCACAGGGTTCCTAGCAACCGGGTATGCCTTCATCAGCCACCGGGTGAGTGGATAGGCTGGGTCCCCCAGGATGCAGGGGAGCATCAGCACCCCCTCGATCCGGGTCATCCCCATGTCCGTGAAGTCCCCACGGCATAGAAGGGAAAGATGGGCATGATCCGGGCATCATGGCTGCACCCAGAGTGGCCCATGTAAATGTCTATGAACCGCCCCCAGTAGTCAATGCCGCCTGCAGCTGCAGGGAGTGGTACCCGTGTCGGGTGACATACTCCGAGACCTCCCCATCTGATGGGCGGAGGATCTCTATGTGGGTGCCATCCACGGCACCCATGCTGTTGGGGAAGCCTCCAGTCACAAAGCCGGCCATCACGGCCTCCTGGTCCACCAGCTGGATCGCTCGGACCAACAGCACGTCCTCCACCACCTTGCAGATGTGTCACAGGATCCTGGCGACGGTGTTCACCCCGACGCCAAAGTGCTGCAAGATGGAGCAGCAGGAGTTGGGTGTTGCAAGGGCCCAGACTCCGATGGCCACCCGCTGGACCATGGGAATAGGGGCCCACATGGGGGTGTGCTGCCGCTCCAGCCAGGGCGTTAACAGCTCCGCGAGTCACAGGAGGATGCACCTGTTCATCCAAAAGTGCACTCTCCAGGCAGCCTCATCCCACTGAGCCAGCGCCATGGCCCACCACCCCTGTGCCTGCTCCGTGACTCATACCCGCCGGGCAATAGGCATAGCGAGCTGGGCAGTGCAGCCCATTGTCTCCCTCTGGCACTGGAACCGCTGGCCACCTCACGGAGCGCAGCACCCTGCTCCCAGGCATGGAGGAGGGCTTGTCGGGCCGTTACGGACACCCTCTGGGCCCTGAGCCAGGCCAGGGAGCGCCTGCGCCCATGGTGGGCTCTCCAGGCTCTAGCAGTGCTCCTGGCCATGCACACCCGCAGGCAGGCAGCCAGGTGCACCTCTGCAGTCTGGATGCGCATGAGATCCGTATGCAAGTGGTACCACTCCGCGCAGACGGCTAGGTGCATCCCGCAGGTGCCAGTCATCCCAGCTTCATGGTGAACGGTGCCCCGGGTGGGTTGGAGCCACACCCATTATAGGCTGGTGCCTGTAGTGCCCCACCCTCAGGTTGGGAACTGGCGACCTGGAGCGGGGCCCTGGCTCGCCTCTGCCCCCCCCGGCCAGCTGGCCCAGCTCCTGCAGGGCGCCCGTGGTGGGGTGGCTGTGGGCATCCCCTGCGCACATCTGCAGTCCCTGCACAGGGCCTGGCGCATGGACCAGCCTGTGCCGGGCATGCGGCCAGCAGCAGCTGCATTCCTGCTGTCTTCACCTCCCACCTCTCTGTGTTGGCTGCCTGTTGTCCTTGCCACCCTGATTAGTGTGTAGGCTGTCCTGTATGTGTGCTTGGTTCCAGCAGCTGTGCTGGGTCCGCACCCCATACCTCGCTCGTTAGCCGTGCCCTGTTGCGGCCCGTGGCCTTATCGCTTGGCCTTGGAGCTCCCCTGCTTTCCCTCCCATCCCTCCAGGGATTGTGGGGCCCCTCTTTCCTTGCATTGAATATCATCCGCTTGCTGGACCATGGCTGGCAGCGCTTCCCCAGGGCTCGCGGGCCCCACCACCCCTGGCACCCCCCATAGCTGGACCTTCCGCGAGACTATGGCCCTGTGTGACCTGTGGCATTCCCTGGCTGTGCAATTGCTCCTGAGCTGCCCGGACAGCCTCACAGGTGCCTATGCGAGTCTGAGCTCTGGCCTGCACTACTTTGGCTATGAGGTGAGTGCCCGCGATTGCCAGCTGCATGAGGAGATGCTGGGCCTGCGTCCGTTTCCTGATGGGCGCATCCCGGAGATGAGGTGCTCGCATGTGGGGTGGTTGGTGGTGGAGACCGTGTCTGCTCTCTCTGTGTGCAGCCTGGCTGTCTACATGGCCTGTCTGGCGAAGAGGGGCCCTGCCCTGGCGGTGTCCTTCTTTGGCTGTGTCCACGGGACCCGTGGGTACCAGAGGTCACATGGGGCGGTCTATCACTGCCTGTTGGAGTTCGGTCACCTTCCGTGGCCCCCGGCTGCTGACTATGACTTGACTGAGCCCACCGGGGCAGAGCTGATGGCGCTGGCTGGTGTTTGGTCCTGATCGGATGTCCAGGTGGGGCTTGCCGTGCAGGATCCATTCAAGGCATACTACCTCATCGCCCATCACATGTCTGCACTGTGTTACCTTCAGTTTTGACCTATGTGAGATACGTTTAACAGATTGACTATAGTCTGAACATATTGGCTTTAGTTTGGACATAAAGGCCTGGACATATTTGGTCTTCCGGTAACTTTTCCCCTGCTTAACTTTTAACCTTGTTAGTTAATGCTTAGGAAAATATGAGTAAGCTCAT
>QEPC01010207.1:72817-85605 GCA_003113815.1 Sphenodon punctatus
CTCTATCTACACCCTGTCCCTTGGCAAACTCATTGCCTCCCACAGTTTCCAGTACCACCTTTATGCTGATGACACTCAACTCTATCTCTCCACCCCATCTCTCTCCCCGTCTGTCCAAGCTCGCCTCATCAACTGTCTCTCTGATATCTCCGCCTGGATGTCCCAACGTCAGCTCAAGCTCAACATGGCTAAGACTGAACTCCTTATCTTTCCTCCCTACCCTTCCTCTCCCTCTTTCCTGTCCATCCTTATTGATGGAGACCCCATCTGCCCCGTTCCCCAAGCCCGTAGCTTGGGCTTCATCTTCGATACTCACCTTTCCTTTAAACCTTACATCAATTCTGTTGCCAAGTCCTGTCGCTTCATCCTCCACAACATTGTTTGGATTCGCCCCTTTCTCTCCATCTCCTCTGCCAAAACATTTGTTCATGGTCATCTCTCGCCTTGACTACCGTAACCTCCTCCTTCCTGGCCTCCCCCGCTCTCACCTGTCCCCTCTTATCTCCATCCAAAACTCCGCTGCTAGGGTCATCCACTCAGCCCATTGCTTCAACCACATGCAGCCTCTCCTCTCCTTGATTCACTGGCTCCCCCTTCCACAATGCATCCTTCACAAACTCCTGGTGCACTGTTCACGTACAAATCCCTGTACAACCTGGCTCCCTCTTACCTCTCAGCCCTAGTCTCCTTACACACTCCTGTACGCACTCTTCGCTTTTCCTCTGCCCCCTCCCTCGCTCTCCCTCGTCTCCCCTGCTCCCCTAACTGCCTTCGCCCCTTCTCCCTTGCTGCCCCCCATGCCTGGAACTCCCTCCCTCCCCACATCTGCCTCGCCCCCTCCCTCTGCACCTTCAAATCCCTCCTCAAAACCCAATTCTTTCTTGCTGCCTTTCCCGACGCCTGCTAGAACTTTCCTTCAATATTTACTGTCTGCCCTCCCTGCAGACTCCTGCCTAACTGCAACCAAGCCAATCACGTGCACCTGAGACTTCGCAGCCGCTGAATGTTATTTATCCCATGTCTCTCCCTATGTCCCCTCTCCTTGTCTCCCCCCTCCGTGTCTATTAGATTGTAAGTCATAGGCAGGGACCACATCTATCTTATTGTTCTGTAAAGTGCCAGGTATATAGCTGGCGCTACACAAATGCTTATTATAATAATAATAATAATAATAATAAATAATAAACAACTGCTTTTCATGTATTTGCCCCTCTTGCATTCTGTGGTCTTACAATGAAAGAGCCTATTTTTCAAGTTCGTCATCAGATGAGACCTCTGACTGTTGGATGCTGGGAGGGAATCTGAAATGGGAATGGATCACTCCATTATAACCTCTTCTGCACTTCTCTGCAGCAAGCCAAACTGGCCAGCCACTGTCAGAGACAGGATGCTGGGCTAGATAGATCACTGGTCTGAACCAGGATGGCACTTCCTATTTTCTTAAGAAATTTGGGGCCCTGGGACATTGTGTTGGCTGGGAGTCCCCACTACCTCCTAGCCTCAAATTGTCCAATGGTTGACAAAGCCTTATAGAGTTCTGAATTGTCACCTCATCTGTCAATTTAATGTCTGTCGAAACCAACTTTGGGAGATATGGAACTTTATTTCCACAGATGTGACCCAATGATCATTTTGCTCATCTGAAATATCATGTACATTTCTAAAAAGATGATTGTAATTGCGGGGAGCCTGATTTAAGAACCTTGGTATAGTTGTCCCCCTTTCCCTGCCTCTCATTAAGACTGGTTACACCATAGAGATGATGTCGCTTTAAGAGACATGCCTGGGTGTTAACAGCCAAGACAATGGCACAAACCAGGTGGGTGTCTGCTTGCCTGTCTACTAGGTTTTTGAACCCACCGGCCATATAGCCACCACCCACCAGACATGCAGCTCCCACTCACAGCAGGGTCTCGGAACACGCAGAGCCTGCCATGCAGGCAAATGAGGGCTAATGTGTGCCCATGTGTCCACATCCTGTCGGTTTGTGTAGAGCCTACACACATACAGGTCCACCAGCACCATAGAGTCGCAGGCGAAAAGCCTAGAGCATTTCAACTAGCAGCCACTTCCTGCCCCTCTGCTCTCTGCTCTCGCTCTCACTGACACCTTAAAAGCGTAAAGTGTGCCAAAATTCAGACATGCATTGTCCCAGCAACAAGCACCCAGCGGAACCAGGACCTACAGGTCTGCAATTGTTGGCACAGGAAAGATTTGGCGAGGGAGCTACAGAAGAAGAAACTTCTGTCTATTTTTTTCTATTTCTATGTCTTTCTATTTCTACAGAAGAAAGAAACATCTGCACCACAAGAATTATTCTTTTAATTTATCGCTAAGATTTCCTTAGGTGTGAGTGTAGGCAAACCTACAGATGTGCCTGAAATGCTCATACATGATTGTAGCATCCTTCCCTTTACCAATCCTTTTTAGTTACTGTGCAGTTTTGACTGTGCAGCCACTAACACTTTTAAAAAAAAATGCTCATACATGATTGTAGCATGAAATTTTATTCCAAAATTCCAGCATGAAATTCTGTTTCAATTTCTGAAATTCTCTTTACTCAAGTTTTATTCTATTTCTGAAATGGTAGCATGAAATTCTAGTCTATCCTAGTCTATATTCTGAATCAATAGTTCCATAGTTTATGGTTTGTCTGCCTTTCTTTCTATGAACGATTGTACCTTTGAGCTATTCAAGTTTTCTCTGCAGCGCTCCAGAAAGCCGCTATTCTCCCCCACAGCATATGAGTGCCTGCTTTTTGGGAACATTGAATGGTCTCTATTCTATTCTGCTCTATTCTATTCTATTCTATTCTATATTCCAAATCAATAGTTCCACTGTTCCACCAATGAATCTATAATTTGGTACTGTTCCACCAACGAAACTATAGCTCAAGGTTTTAATTTGATTTTACAGCTTGTTCACAGACTTCTTTCAACCAGTAAGTCTTGAGAAATCAAGACATGTTCACATTCTATTCTATCTTATTCTGAATCGATAGTTTCACTGTTCCACCAATGAATCCAATGTTCCAGTATACTTCAACCAACTAATGTATATGAGCACCGTTGTTTTTCTCAAAAGTTTAAATGAAAGAAGGAAGAAGGTTTTTGCAAACAGAAATGTTTTTCTGTAATAATTCCAAAGATGATGTCTCTCTTTTTTATAAAAGAGGCAGGAGATTTCAGCTCAGTTCCCACATGCATCTGCATGTGAAAATTCTGTCTTGTTTTCCTGTTCTCATTACTTGGGTAAATTTATTCTGATAAGCATTCTGTATGGAAATAAATTGCTTGTACATGGATTTTACATTATTTTATTATATTTTAATTCATAGATTTTGTGAAGTGTTCTGAACACCATTCGGCAGGTGCTTAATAATAACAGTACTATACAATAAACAATACTATGTATTATCTAATTAATTATTAATTATTATTGTTATAAAAGATAAAACAGATGTTTAAATATATGAATCCAATTTTCCAATTAAACAAATGCATGCTATAGAGATGGGATTTGGAAAGGAATAGGGGAGCGTGTGCACAGAAAACAGCGGGATAGCACCTGAAAAGCGGGGGGGAGGCGGGGATGCTATAACAGCCGGCTGCATTCCTGTAACTCTACACATCGTATTGCCATTCCCAGACCTGACCAGCCTGCAAATGCCCCAGAGGTTTAGCCCAGCAGCCAGCTAATCTACAAGTGCCAACAGGGGACATACAGGGAAAGGCCACCTGGCAGGAAACAGCATGGGGTGGGGGGTGGGAACCAAGGAGAGAAAGTATGCCATCCCAGTCTTGGGGGAGGCTGGATGGGACACGCACCAAATGTTTTGAAGGTAGGCAGCTGAGTAGGACAGAGTAGGAGCACTGCGCATAAGCAGCTATTGGCCACCATTGGTCATGACTGCGATCCAGCTGTCCTTTTGTCCCTGTGGTAGGGAAGCACAGATGCTTATCCTTATCCTTGGGTGCTGTGTGCTGCATGCACCAGAACTGTCAGCTAGATGCCAGTGCCTGAAGTAGGCTAAGCCCCACCCGCCCAGCCGGCAACGATGGTCACACCCCCTGCACCAGGGAGGGAAGGGAGAACAGTAAATTCCACTGGCCGCCTCTTCAATGGGTCAATGGATCATGGGGTCCCACCACAAACTCCACCACAGTGCTTGATCGCCCATATACTGGGACTTATGATGCCCCATTCTGGGTGCGCAGCACCCGGGCGCCTGTTTCAACCAGGCACTGAGGTAGCGCAAGCCGCTGTCCAACAGCGCAGGCAAGCGATCAATGGACACTGGTGGAAGGGGGGGGCGGGGAGTTCTGAGGAAGCAGGTGCAGGTATCAAGGCACAAAAGGAGGGTGCTTGGGGAGTGCTGCAATATTGTCAGGGGTGGCTGTGGATATCAGGGCACATTAGGGAGTGGGCCTCTCTCTTACCAGGGTGCAGGACAATGGCCGGGAGACTAGAGAGCAAGCTCAGCCAGTGTGTCCATGGTTTCTCTGCATGCGCTCTACAGAGCCAGCCAGCATACTGCTGAGAAAGCTACCTAACCTCCCAGCCATCACCTGCACCAGGTAAGAGCCAGGCTCTCTCCCTTGTCCCCTAATGTTGGACTGAAACACCTGGGACTGTCCCACCACACCCCTGACCTTCCAGCTTGAAAAACCTCCAGCACCTGGAAGAGGAAGGTTCTCTGCTGGAAGAGTGGAGAGGGGTTGCTGGACTGGAACACCTGGGGCTGCCCCACCCCTGACCCTCCAACTTGAACAACCTCTGGCCTTTCAAGGTGGCTGTCTGTGGCAGCTGCCAAAAGCCAGCACCAAAGGCTAACTGCAGTTTGGCAGCCATGTGGTAGCCAGAGGTTGGGGCAGGTCAGAGTTAAGCTTACCCTATTTGTTTTCTATCATTAACGGTTTTTAGAAGGATACTGGATGTGGGAGTTATAATGGAAGAGAGTAGGTATGGCGTAGTCATGTCATGGTCATGTCAGTGAGACGGTATGGACAGGGATGCGGGGGAAGAGGGTTGTGCCATGGGCCCCTGGTGAAGAGGGTACAGGCATGGGTCGTCAGGGTGGGAGATGGTGCCACAACCTCCCAGTGAGGGGGTCATGGACAAGGACTAGGGGAGGACCATTGTGCCATGGCCCCTGATGAGAGAGGGGGTATGGGCATGAGGGCTCAAGGGTGGTTGTGGTGTCATGGCCTTCCATGGAGCTAGGGGGATTGGGTATGAAGGTATGGGGGGTGGGTCCCACATCTGTCCCAATGAGAGGAGGTACAGGCAGGGGGGGGGAGAAATGTACCATGATCCCCTACTGAGGGGGGGTATGGGCATGGGGATAGGGGTGGGAGTTGTGCCAAAAAACCCGGGGGGGGGCAAGGGTATGGGGTAGGGTGGTTTCCCTGTCTGCTTCCCTGGCCAATTTTGATTTGGGGATGACAGGTTCAGGGGACGCCCACCGGCTTTTTGTGGGTCTGCGGGAGAGGGGGATCTACTTGGGAAGGGGAATTGCTGGGGTGGCTGCTGAACCGATTGGGGTCGTGTTGGGCATGGGGAGGCATGGCAGGGTGCGGGGGGAGGGAAGAGTCATCATGGATACAGGGGCAGACACTTGGTGTCTGGTCCTCTGTCCTCCTCTTCCCCCATCTCGGGATATTTGGGGGTTGAGGTCAGTGGAGCCTCTGATCTATCGCTGATGCTGCTTAATTGTGAGGTCAGTGGCAACTAAAACAGCTACCATCCATGATCTCATTCTGGATGAGGCTGCTGATCTTGAATGTATTACCGAGGCCTGGCTGAATGAGGCTTCTGGGCCTGTGTTGCCCAGATGGTGCCAGTAGGGTACTTAATCAATACAGCATCAGCCTAGGATTGGAGGTCAAAGGAGCGGAGTGGTGGTGGTCTGCAAAGACAATCTGGTTTATTGCTGTTTGACTTATCCAACATGGAGTGTGTCCATCTTGTGTTCAAGGCTTGGAATAGATTGGGGATTCTGCTGGTATATCAACCACTCCCTGACTGTTCTAGACGAGCTGGTCTTAGAGGCGATGTTGAGATCACTAAGGTTTATTGACTTGGTTGATTTCAACATAGACACTGAGGCCAGCCTTTCAGGGACACAGTAGGATTTCATGGCTGCCATGACAACCATGAACCTATCCCATATACTATCTGAACTGCCACATGAGGCTGGACACATGTTGGATTTAATATTTTGCACCAGCCTGGAAACAGGGGATCCGATTATTGGGAGGGTAGTTACAACACTGTTGTCACTGTCATTACCTTCTGAGGGCCCAGATCCCTGCCCTCCTTTGCCCCCATCAGGGTAATGAACCAGTTGGGTTGGTCTGCTCTCAGAGATTAATGGATCCAATAGGATTCCAGAACTCCCTGGGAGATTTCCCTGATGACCATGACAACCTCTTTGTCGATGACCTAGCCAATTTGTGGTATGGTATGTTGTCTCAGGCCACTGATAGTGGCTCTCAGACATCTGCTCTCTCTGTAGTGGCAGTGTGGGTCTCCTTGGTATATGGAGGACCAGAGGCTGCTAAAGCGAGAGGATAGGCGGTTAGAGCACTGGTGGAACTCGAGTCACACCAAAGCCAATTGACTACAGCGTAGATCATTTTTTAAGGACTATGCTGTGGCTGATGGTGGTAGCAAAGAAAGCTTTCTTTGCTGCTGCCATAGAGTCTGCAAAGTGCTGTCCAGGTGGTGAATAGCCTGCTAAGTCTTGGCTATCTCCACCTGGAATTAGTCATTAATTGCCCACTGTGATGAGATTGACAGCTACTTTGCAGATAAAGTCGCTCGTATTTAGCTTGACTTGAGTGCTGCTAGTTTTGGTGCAGAGTCAGAGTTTGGGGTTGGAGAGGTTCAGTCCTGCCCAGTTTGCTTGGATCAGCTTCAGTTGGTTTCATCCACTGATGCAGAGGGTGTGCTTAAATTGGTGCAGGCAACCAGTTGTGAATTAGAACCATGTCCATTCTGGCTGGTGAAAGCTAGTCAGAAAACCTGGGGGTCATTGCTGGCTGGGGTTGTCATAAAAACATATGAAGGTCTGATCCAATATGGCATTACTTAAGTAGTGCCATACTGGGTCAGTCCATCAAGCTCAGCACCTGTCTCCAACAGTGGTCAATCTTGGTTCCAACAGGTCACAATGGGGCGATCCATTCCCTGTTGTTCACTCCCGACAATAAGAGGTTACATTCCCCAAACCTACCTGGTTAATAGCTACTAATGGACCTATCCTCCAGAAACAGTTTTTTTTAAAGCCAGCTATACTACTGACCTTGACCACATCCTCTGGCAACAAATTCCACAACTTAATTGTCCATTTAGTGAAAAAATACTTTCTTTTATTTAATTTAAATCTGCTACCTGTTAGTTTCATGGAGTGTCCCCTAGTCCTAGTACTATTTGAGAGGGTAAACAACCGTTCCCTATTAACTTGTTCCACACCACTCATGATTTTATAAACTTCTTTCATATCCCCTCTCAGATGTCTTTTCTCCAAGCTGAAGAGTCCCAACCTATCCAGTCTCTCTTCACAGAGTAACTGTTCCATACCCGTTATTATTTATGTTGCCCTTCTCTGTACCTTTTCTATTTCTATCGTATTTTTTTTGAAATGGAGTGACCAAAACTGCCCACAATATTATTCAAGGTGTGGGTCGTACCATGGATTTATATAGAGGCATTATTATATTTTCAGTTTTATTTTCTATCCCTTTACAAATAATTCCTAACATTCTCATTGCTTTTTTGGCAGTCACCGCACACTGAGCTGAGGATTTTAATGTATCATCCACAATGACTCCAAGGTCCTTCTCCTAATTTAGAACCCAGCACTGTGTACATGTAATTTGGTTTGTTTTTCCCTATGTGCATCACTCAGCACTTCTCCACATTAAATTTCATCTACCATTTAGATGCCCAGTCAGCCAGTCCCACAAGATCCACCTGCAATTGTTCACAGTCTGCTCGTGTTTTAGCTACTTGAATAACTTTGTGTCATCTGCAAATTTGATCACCTCACTCTAATCCTTTTTCTAGTCAATGCCTCCCTTCAGGAGAGCAGGGTACCTGATTGGCTCAAAACTGCGGTTGTTGCGACCCCTGCTGAGAAAACCATTTCTTGACGTTGATTCACGTACCAGCTATCAAACCAGGTGGTTCCCTCACAGCTTCAGGAACATCTCAATGCTACTGGATTCCTGGAGCTATGTTAGACAGGATTTCACCCTGGGGATGGCACTGAGACTACGCTTGGGACCTTGGCTGATGACCTCCATTTGGCAATCAACCCTGTTGATTTGGTTAGATCTCTCAGCGGCTTTTGATACAGTTGATCGTGGGGGTTGTTCGCATTGCTGTGTGACCTGGTTGGGATATGCACGGCTGCTCTTGAGTGGTTCAGGACCCAAAGGGTGAGGATGGCGGGTAGCTCATCATCTGCTCAGGGTCTCCTTTGTGGGATCCTGCAGGGTTCCATCACACACACACACACCCCTTCTGTTCAATGTGTATCTGAAGCCCTTTGGCAAGGTTGTATGGAGATCTGGAGTGAACGGTTGTCCATATGCCAATGACACCTAACTCTGTCTCTCTTTCTCATCTGATCCAGGTCCTGCAGTCTCAGTGCTTACCCCGTGCCTGCCTGCCATTGGGGACTGGATGTGGGCAATTGAAACTGAATTCAGTCAAGATCGAAGTGATGATGTTTGCCTGGCCATGTGACCTTGGAGACATGAAAACTGCTGAAGAGTAGCCGTGTTAAGTCTATCGCTCTAAAAACAGGAAAAGAGAGTCTTGTGGCACTTTAAGTCTAATAAAAAATATATATTTTGCAGCATTGGGGTACTCTTGGATCCATTACTGCACCTGGATGGTCAGGTTGAGGCGATGGCCAGGAGTGCTTTTCACATCTGGCTAGAAGGCTGTGACCTTTTTTATCAGAGTCGGATTCAGCCACCATCATCCATGCCTTCATAACCTCGAGGCTAGACTACTGCAATGTACTCCACATGGGGCTGCCCTTGACGACTGTCCGGAAGCTGCAGTTGGTGCAGAACACAGCGACCCATTTTCTGTCAGGGGTGGGTCACCAAAAGCACATTACACCACTGCTCCAGAGTCTGCAGTGGCTACCAATAGCCTTCTGAGCACAATTCAAGGTAGTGGTTTTGACCTATAAAGCCCTATAGGTTTTGACCTATAAAACAGCTTGGGCCCCAGGTATCTGAAAGACCGTCTCCTCCCTTATGTCCCATTGTAGCCTCTGAGGTCAGCTGGGAGAACCCTCTTGCAGGTACCCTCTACCCATGAAGTTTCTACAGCAGGGACACGCAGAGAGGCGTTCTTGGTGGCTGCCCCACAATTAGGGAACTCCCTCCCCTTGGAGATTCATCTCAGCCTAAGCCTGTTTATCTTTTGGAAACAATGTATGACCTTTCTGTTTGGCCAGGCATTTGGCAGGCAGGATATGGTTGGGTGGAACTGGGTGGGGAGTTAGGGAAGGAGTGGGAAGGTTACGGGATATTTTTTTTTTATTGAGAGATTTTTATTGTTATTGATTGTAAGCTGCCCTGAGCCTTTATGGAAAGGGTAGCATATAAAAATCAAATTAAATAAATAAATAAATAAATAATGTGCTGTGATACCTGCAGCAGCCCATGCCAATATTGCAATGATCCCCAACTACCCTCCCCCCAAAACACACACTTGTGTGCACCCCCTAGCACAGCCCTTCCCTCCCTTCATCTTCCCCAGCCACTACTCCCGAATGAGTCCTCCACCCCTCCCCAGTCCCATAAGCACTGGGCCAGCTAAGTGGATTTGGCACATTTGGCGCCAGTCTGCAATCGCCCCAGTGCTGGTACAATATTTTAAGTAGCTGGATCGTAGTCCATACGTTCTTGCAGGGCTAGCTGCACACCGCGTGTATATGAGCAGGTATTGTTTGCTATTGGCAAAATGTTTCTGCAAAGCTAATGTTGGGTTTGTGTGTTGCTGCACTGGCACTGCTAATCCATGTAACAAGCACATCAGTGTATGTGCTAAGTCATTTAAAAATGCTACAGCTGTTACCACCACGGAAACATGGAATTTTTTATTTGGGTAGGAGGGAACAAGATGTGCATGTTTGACTGGGGGGGGGTTATGTGAAGCGGGAGGGATCGCCAACCCCACGGCAGGTGACACCCCAATAAAACTGTGTGTTGCTACATGCCAGTGAGCAGTGAACTGTGTTGTGAGCCAGGGATGCAAGAAACTGGGCTGAGACCATGTTAAGACTGATTGCTTTTGCTTTTCATTTTTACTTTTGCTTTCAATTTTCACTATAGATGTTCAATAAAGTATGCAACTTGCTCAATAAACTCTGTGTTCTGTGCTTAGCAAAAGGTTATTTCCAGCCACCAAGTGCTGGTAGGTATAAACCCTCTATGTGTGGGCTGGGCAGAGATAGCAGGCACTGGACCTCATCCCAGAGTCATAACAGCCTGGAAGAAACAGCTGAGGTGGCTGCTTCTTCCCATAGTTCGTTGCAGCTGTGCGTCATGACAGGGGATGGAATACTGGGGGGTGGGGGGAGGACTGGGGGGCAGAGTGTGGCTGGGAAGAACACCTGTCCATCTATTAGGCTTGTCGCGCTAAACCTGTGAGTAGTGGTTGTCCACAGTCACACACAAGAAATACACGCATGGGCTGCCCATTTATTAGGGTTTACATGCTATACATGCGAGTTGGGGCTGAGAGGGGGCTGCACCGACTGAACACGGACTCCAGTGGGCTATCATCTTGTTTCTTAACACCCTCTGTCTAGCCTGAGGGGTGCTCAGGATGGAAGAAGGAAGATGAAAGTCCAGATCACAGATCTATGCCATGGAGCCATATCCTATCCTTGAGTGCTTGACCTCATCTCTGCCCCCTTCCCCAGAGCTCACTCATTCACTCTTTCAGTGCCTGAGAGCAAGGACTGGATCCATGGGCCAGATCCAGAAACTGAAAAGTAGGGGTGGGACGTGGTGGGAAATACCGGATACCGGTTTTACCGGATATCGGATCTCATAATACCGGAATATCGGATTAAAACCGGTATACTGGTACAGGATTTTTCAAATCAATGGGCAAGTTTTCCCATTGAAATTAATGGGAGAAAAAAGTAAACAGAAATTACCTGTTTAAAGACAACAATGTTAAACATTCAATGACAGATTCATTTACTTAACTGCTAACCACCAAACTACACTTTATGTCCAGTAGCCCCCCAACCCCCCAGTAGCCCCCACAGTCCCCACTACTTTTTTTTCTTTAAAAATAGGGGGATTTTCCACAGCATTGGTCATCAATTTTATCAAATCAATCAGAAGTCAGATCACGACACACAGCACACACTGTGATGTCAGTCAAGCACATAGTTTCGTTTGCTAAAGAGGCACTAATCCCAAATTTAATTGACCATCCTAGTTGACAACCACATATTCAATTAGCAATGCCGGACAACAACAGTTACAAGGCCTGTACACAAGGAACACACACACAGTGTCACTAAATCCCAGTTCAATTGACCATCCTGTTGACATTGATATAACCACATATTCAATTGGCAATGCATTGCAAGCAAACAGTTCCAATGCCAATACAATGAACACAACACATGTCAATTAATTCCAAATTAATCCCAAATTTTTTTTAAATAAACCCTCTCTCCCCCAATTTGACCACAGTCCCATGGGGACAGGCAGTGGATGGGACCCCCAGTAAGAGGCTCTCCATCTCCCCTGAGGCAGGGCTTAACCCAGCAGCACAGCAAGTAGGACAGGGACATTAACCCTGAGTACTCCCTTGCAGCTCTCTACTGGGGGGATAGAGAGCGGCAGAGCGCTCTGTGGTCCTGTGTACAGCACTGTCTTCCCCCCAACCAGACAGACCCCCAAAATAGATCACGTTGCCATCGCCTACCTTTATCCTGAACCTCTGAATCCTCGATTTTCATGCCCTCCTTGGCCATCTGTGGTCTTCTGAAGGTGTAGGCTTTGGGACACAAGCCTAACCGTCAGGCTTGGAGAACTGGGAGGACTGAGTTAGCTCCCAGTTCTGTGACAAGCTGAATCAGAAGAGAATGGGAAGAGAAGGACAGGACAGAGGAGAAGTAGGAGGGGAAAGGTTTGTGTTTGTTGGGTACACAAGAAGAGGAAGGGGAAGAGATGGGTTCAGTGGGGAACAGGGTAAAGGGGACTCCGTTGTGCATTGTCTGCTCCGTTGTCAGCTGCAGCTCTCTCTTCTGCCTGGCTTGGAATTCCACTGCGAGGCTGGGGTGTCTTGGGGGTGCCCCCACCCCCAGGAAGAGGTTCCGCCTTCCCAATGCCCACTGCACCTCTTCCTGGGGGTGGGGGGCCCCCTACCCACAAGACAGGTGTGGGAATGTGTATGGGGGGCTGCTGGGGTGGAAAGGGCCCTGCTGGGGCTTTCCACTCCAGTGTGTGTGTGTGTGTGTGTGTGTGTGTGTGTGTGCTGGGATGGGGGGCTGGGGTGACTTTTGTGTGTGTGTGTTGGGGGGCGGCCCCCACCCCCAGGAAGACGTTCCACTCTCCCAATGCCCACTGCACCTCTTCCTGGGGGTGGGGGCAGGCAAATTTTAAGTGTGTGCATGCACTGTGCATATGAGATGGGGGGCTGATGGGGTGGAAAGGGCCCTGCTGGGGTGCTCCATTCCACTCAGTTGTGGGAAATGGAAAGGGCCCGGCTGTGGCTTTCCACTCCAGTGTGTG
>QEPC01010207.1:98499-108537 GCA_003113815.1 Sphenodon punctatus
TGGAGCGGGCATTCTCGGTGGTAGGGCCGCGGCTGTGGAACTCCCTTCCGGAGGAAGCTCGCCTGGCCCCAAGCCTTTTGACTTTTCGGCGGAACTGTAAGACCTGGCTGTTTGCCCAGGCCTTTGGGAGGGAGGGGGGGGGGGGGTGATTTTTAATCCCCCACCTGTTTATTTATTTGTGTATACCACCAGCTTTATTATATGTTTTATGGTTGTATTTTAAATGTTTTTAAAATGTTTTTTATTGTTGTAAACCGCCCCGAGCTGCTGTGCAGGATGGGGCGGTATATAAATTCAATAAATGAAAATGAAAATGAAATAATTGATGATAAGATTATTTACCTGGCAGAAGGCCACAAAGGCCTGCAATTGTCGCTTAAGACCCACCCGTGTCTGCGACAATAAGGCCACGTCATCGGCATAACAGAGGCAGCCAACAGCCCGTGTAGCCAATTTCAGGGGGAGAAAGCGCGGAGCTGCCATAGCTGGTATAATGCTGTCTATGAAAAAGTTGAAGAGGGCCACATTCTGCATTCTATGGAAACCAACCCCCAATGGAGGTTGATCTGAAGAACTTCTGCTGAATTCCAGGGAAGTGAGGCTGATAAATTAGGCAGAAGAAGACAGAAGAAGACAATGCCAGTAGGGAGATTGTATTCACACTTTTATGCATACACCATCTATGAGGATGTTGCTCTGTCTCTATCAAGAAAGAACTTGCTGGAGTTATCCTTATTTTGGGTGCTTTTAGACAAGCATCTCCCCACCCACTATCCCACCAACCATCTACCCACTATATATGTTGCAGGGTTGCAGTGGTGCACTATGGGTGCCCTGCAACATGTATAATGGGTTGGGAGGTGCTTGTCTAAAAGCACCCATTCTGCAGGTCTCAATCTATATCTGGGCAGTTAAAACCTCCCCAAATAATCAAACTTCCCATAATAAAAATGCTGGTAAAAGACTCAGCTGAAATTCCCAGGTCAGCGTTACAAGCCAATGTGTATACCTCCTGATGGCAGTACAGTTAGGTCACATTCTGATGCAGATATGTACCTTCAGTTTTATTCCTGAAGTGTTCAGACAAACAAAGCACAAAACTGATGTTATTCAGGAGTAGGAAGGGAAGTAAGTTCTCCTGAAAAATCAGGAGTATATATTTCCCTTCCAATTGTATTTTCCAGGGTGAGAGAGGCGCTTGGAAGGCTCAGTAACCATGTCCGGCTTTCTGGAACTGTTTGTTTGAATGCTACAGGAGTGGAGTAGTAACATCAGTGTATCTTGATTCTTTGGAGTGCAGTTTCCTGTTGTTATTTCCTCTATGTTTGTTCTCTGCGCAGTCCTTTATCCATGCCTGCTATCCACCTGATCAGACAGGTCATAGCAAACTCCTGGTATTTCGCATTGTTTTGCTCTCTCCTTTTTATGCATAGTGGTTCCAAGTCTTACATGTTTTCCTCCAGGGCCTCCCATATCCAAACCATCTTTTCCATTTCCATAATGCACAGTCCACCCTACCTTTCATTCTTTTGCATGCCTTGCTTTGACAATAGAGTCCCCAACAATTATCTGCTAAACCAGAGTTGTTACCAACTGATTTCTCTTCCCAGCTTTGCCACGGTCTTGGAGGGCGCTCTTTTCTACCTTATTTTGATATTTGAATAAATTTGCTGTCCTTGTGCCGATCCCTCCCTCCCTCTCAACTCTCAAATCTGTCCTGAGTGAAAACCCATCACGTCCATCAGGACTTCCCTAGCTTGTCATGAGTGATACTGCATCCTTTCCCCGTCACTCAGAACCTAATTTCCTGTAACTAAGCCTGCAACATTTACTCCAGGATAGAGAATGAATTCCCTGCCATTGCCCACCCTGGTCACACCCCTTAAGACAGACACGCATGGTCCCAACCCAGGTAGCGCCTACTAATTTTCACAGTGGCCCACAGGACTGCTCTACAGTCCTCTGGGGTAGCTGTACCCTGCAGCTGACTAGGAGAGTAAGTGTAACGCCACACAAGACAGGGCTGGCTGGATCCCCTGCTCGCCCCAGGGAGAGTGAACGCAGCTGCCACTCTTTGGGCCAGCAGGGAGAGCAGTCCAAATAATCTCCCCCTCCCCCCCGCCCGAGGAAATGGGTTGGGCAGGCTGCTATCACATAGCAGGGCTTGGTGGTTTAGAGGTGAGGCTCCTTTTTCAGGAAGCCAGAGGTCGTGGGTTGTAATCCTCTGTGCTGCTGCTGTCGAGTAGGAGAGAAAAAGGCTGTACCTTTAGACATTTTTAGGCCTCCCTGCTTGGTCTTGTGGTATGTTTCTGGCTCCTGATACAGGATGTTCTGGGTTCAAATACCACATTGGGATTCTTGAGTTCACTGGGACAGAGGAAAGGGCCTGTACCTTTAGACATTTTATGGGAAAACAACAGGGAATGGATCCCCCATTGTGACCTGTCGGGTGCTTCTCCCAAGTCACTATGATTGGCCACTGTCGGAGACAGGATCCTGGGCTAGATGGACTATCTGACCCAGTATAGCACTTACGTTCTTAAGTCCGGCAACACCCTGAGGCAGGCTGAGGAGCCATCCACACGGGCAGGCACCCAGCCCCACCCCACCCTGCCCACCATCCTGCCCCCTGCTCTATGATGTTGGTGGACGTCATCACAGGGCAGGGCTACACAGGACTGGCCAGAAAGGATGAAGCCCGTTACCCCACATTGGCCAGGTGGGGCAACAGAAGCCCGCAATGCACACCGGCCTTCTCCAGTGGGCACGTTGCGTAGCAGCCAACTGCCTTCCTCTGGGGCAGAAATGGGCGAACATCTGACAGCTGCTGGCCTGACAGTCAGCTGTATCACGGGCTAATGTCGGATAAGGTGGCCGATTGTGGGAGAATATCTAGTGCGGCCTTACCCTGTGTATTTTATATGAACATGATCACCTCAGGGAAGAGAGGATTTCCCCCCCAAAAGTGCCTGTGAATCATCTGAATGCCCATCTGATTAATTAACTAGATAACTAGAGAAACTAGGGCTGCTTTTAGATGAGCAGGTCACAGTTGCGCAACCCGCTCACATGATTTTTCAAAATCCCACAAGGCGGGATTAGACATGACGCATCACGCATTCAAAGCAGTTGTGTTGTTTAAAAACTGCAAACTAAATACCTCACACATGGAAGTATTTAGTTTGCGGTCGTTAAACAATGTGCAACCACCTTGAATGCGTGTGAACGCATGATGTGTCACGTCTAAATCCTGTCTCACGGGATTTTGAAAAATTACGTGAGCGGGTAGGACGACTGCAGGGCCGGCCTTACCGCGGGGCAGTTAGGGGCTGCCGCCCTGGGCCTCACTCCTGAGGAGGCCCCGCGCCCAGCTCCCAGCCTGAACCCCGCGGTTAGGTCGGCCCTGAGCGCGGGGCCCTCGGGAGCCAGCTCGCCACATCTGACAGGCATCGGAGGGAGCCAACAGGAGTGAGGGAGAAGCAGAGGCCTCACCTCTCCCACAGTCCTTGCCCCTCCCTCCACTGCCTGTCACAGTCGGCCAGGGAAAATGAAGAAGAGAGAGGCAGAGGCCCCGCCTCCTCCTAATTTCCCCTGTCCGAAACTGCCCCCTTGGTTGCCTGGTTCAGTCTGTAACAGACTGTAACAGACTGAGCCAGGCAGCAGAGGGGGCCCAGCCGGCCAGTATCACGACATGAGGGAGAGGCGGGGCCTCTGCCTTCTTCTCCCTCACTTCTGCCGGAAGTGAGGGAGAAGCAGAGGCCCAGCCTCTCCCTCACGCCACTGGCCCCCTCCACGGCCTGGCCTGGCCAGGGCCCAGACCACCTCCGGCCCGAGAAGAGGAGCGACGGACGAGAGCAGCGACAGCGGATCACGTAGGTGATCCGAACAACCGCTCGGGCTTGGGGATGGGGGGGGGGAGGAGTGCCCCTCTGCCCATCCCTGAGCCCAGGCTTGGGTAACACCCTGCCCCCTGAGCTCGGCAGGGAGCGCCCCCCTGAGCTGGGGAGCGTCCCTAGGCCTGGCGGCGGCCGGCATCTTCACTACCAGCAACACCTGAAGTTAGGGCCCCACATTCTTTTCCCGTCCAGGACCCCACATTCTTTCCCTGCCCAGGGCCCCGCTTTCAGTAAGGCCAGCCCTGCACGACTGCAACCTGGTCGTCTAAAAGCGGGGTTGGTTTCCTTAAACTCCCAACTTCTGTGTGGCTTTTGGAGCTTGTACTAATTTTCCAGGCCCGTCTGTGGCTCTCCCTTCCATGGCCCCTGGAAAGGAAACGGTTCCCCACGTCTGTAGTCTCTCACAATATTGTGAGCCTGTCAGGAGGTTTCTCTGTGTGCTTCTTCCTCACTGTATTGAGTGGCGTTCGGTGTATGAGAGCAGAGTATGGCTACAAATGAGTGGATCTTCCCATCTGTGGCTCTCCATTCTTCATTTTAATAGATGCAGCTTTCTTTTATTTTTCCCATGGCCACTTGCCTCAAAACACTATGTATTCAAACCTTTTATCCTCTGGGTGTTTTTAGACAAGTGCCTCCCCACCCATTCCCCACCCCCATCATGTAGGTTCCAGGGCCACATTGGCACCCTATGCAGCCCTGCAACATGCATGATGGGTGGGTGATAGGTGGGAAGGCACATGTCTAAAAACACCCTCTGTAATGTTGGACAACAGCTCGGACTCCAGTCCAGATCAGCAATTTTGTTCAGGAGAGATTGAAGCAGCCAATACAAAGTATGCATTGTTCTGTCTGCCTGAATGTCTTAATTCAGCAAGCTGTGCACTTCCATTGTTGCCGTTCATAGGGCTCTGCCTCATTTTAGTCTCTTCTCATATTAAAGAAAACAAAATGGAGGGGGTTGGGAATGAATACACACAAAGCAGACAACAGGCCAGTGAGCCCTCATCTCTGTACTCAGTACCAGTTGTGGTCCAGTCCATCAATTGCTATGGGTCACAGGAGAATATTTATATTTATTTATTTATATCATGGTTTATATCCCACCCACCCCCCTCCTGCCCAATGGCAGCTCAGGGTGGCGTACAATGAATAAAAACATAATACAAGATACAAAAATACAATATAACAGCATTAAAATTTATAAAACAAAATTATAAAATAGGTGTCAAAGGTACCCAAATTTATTTTCTTTAATAACAGAAACCTCCTGGGCTCACAGCATAGAAGATCCAAGTCTCAAATCTGTTCTCTTGGGTGTGCTGAGCTGTGTAACTATTATATTATTATTATTATTTTATAGCACTTCTAATGGTCAGGAGGCTTTAGCATTTTTATTTAATTCATCCGTACCATAACCCTGTGAGACAGATCATTATTATTCCCATTTTACAGATGAGGAACTGAGGCTGAGAAGTAATGATTTTCCCAAGACTACCCAAAGAGTTTGTGGGTAACACAGGATTTGAACTCTAGCCTCCCAGGCCCAAGTCCAACACCTTATCTACTAGTCTACAGCAGTTGCCTTTATAACAATTTTTCCATTTACTGTACTAGCAGGGCCTGTTAAGTCAGGTAATTGTTTCATGCTCAGCTAGAGTTTATAAGTGTGCCCCTGAATCACAATTATTTCTGATCCTGGCTCCCAGGGAACCCAACCTGCTAACAAAGAGGCTATCATTTTTTTTGTCTCTTTCTAGGCTGTTAGACCACCTTTGTTGCCATAGTAACTGACCCCATTATATTTATTAAAGTAAATGTAAGAACATCTTTATTTAGACGTGGAAGCAAGTTTTAACTCAAAATGAATTAACCTCAACTAACTCAGTGATATGGACAATCTGTGAACAACATGGAAAAAGAACTGGATGGTTCAGGTCATTTGTGATGGACTGAAGAGGAATCCTTTCACATGTAGGCCTACCCTGCATTCTCTGCATTGGCTGCCTGTAGGGTGTGGCGTTGTTGATCGAATTTGGGGTGTGGTGGATTGAATTTAAGATTGCACTGCTGGTTTTCAAGTATAGGCCCTGGTTATATGCGAGACCTGCTCCTGGAACCTCACCATGATGGTTTACTTATTTGTGCTCAAAAAACACCTGCTGTTTGGGGATCCTGCCATCATGCCTTAAGTCAGAGTGTGATCGGGTGGAACTTGCTCCCTCCAGATGTTCATCTTAGGGCCCCCCTTCACATCTCCAAAAAGCACCTGAAAACCCTTTTGTTCTCCAGGTGCAGGTAGGATCTGCTGCTGGTTCTCCTTAATGTATTCTGTCTTCCCCCTTCACCTTCCCATTTTTAAATGGATTTTACATTGTTTTATTGAATTTTTAATATATTTTTGTAAAGCACCCCAAACACTATTTGGCGCCGGGGCAGGACTATAAAAATAAATTTATTATTATTAGGCCAGAGTTCTACCTGGCATTAAACCCTCCGAAGGAAATGTCCATTTTCCTCCTCTATCACCAACAACTCAGAACACAGGGCCACCTTCAATTCTTTCTTTTGTTGTCTTTTGAGAGAACTAATTGCCCATCTTGCCTTTTCCTCTTCCATTCTCCAAAGACTATGCAGCATCTTCAGTTATCTTTCCCAGGCCTTCGGGGCATGAGAGACTTCTTGAAAGTGCCCAGTTTGGATCATTGTCTCACTCAATCCACAAAGGGTGTTTGGAGACAAAGGGGGCAATAAATACCCATAGCTCCTAGACCAACAAGTGAGACTGCACTTGTGCCCCTGGTCAATGATCTTCACCTAGAGATCAAGAGGGGAAATTGTACCGAGTTTATCTTATTAGATGGGGGTTTTTTTGTGGGGGGGGGGGGGGGGGGGGCAGGGTGTTTTGGGGGGGGGGGGGGGGGGGGACGGGACGACTTTGAAACAGTGAATCATGATGAGGTTTTGTTGAGGCAACTGCAGGACTTGGCAGGGGTACACAGAGGGTGTTCTTGAGAGGTCCCACTCTTTCCTGTCAGGGAGATCCCAGCAACTTCTCATTCTCCCCATGGCACCTCCCCTGTGGGGTCCCAGAGGATTCCATTCTGTTTCCTCTCCTGTTCACTGTGTATTTAAGGTGGCTAGGTGAGATTGTATGTAGATTGGGGTGTGGTGCCATCAGTATGCTGATGACACCCAGTTCTATCTCTCTTTTTCGTCTGACCCAGGTCCTGCAGTATCAGTGCTTGGCTTCCATTGGTGAGTGGATGCAGGCAAGCCAATTTTGAAGCTGAATCCAGACAAGACTGAAGCTAGGATGGTTGGCTGGCCCTATGACCTGGAGACCTCCCCATTGACCACCCTCAGCCTTTACCCAGTGACAGTTCATGGGGCTTATAATAATTTTCAGAGAGGCCAACAAAGAGGAAAATGTTATGCACCTCCTGCGTTATGGGCTCTGAAAGTAGTGCCTATTATAGGCATTTTACAGAAGACCATGCTACCAATTCTCTCTGGTATTCTAAGCATGAACCCACAAACCTGAAAAAAAATGCTGAACACAATACAAAATATGGGCTTCAAAAGACCAACAGCCACCAAAGACCAACGCAAACTAGCTAGCTAGTGCTACAAGCCCACCTGAACATAAGAAATCCCATGCTGTGTCACACTAATGGTCCATCTAGCCCAGCATCACCCATCTCCGACAGGGACCACTTGTGGCTGGTTTGGGGAAGTTAGCTCATAATATATGAAACAGTGTATGAAACAGGTAGGCAGGAGACTGGAGTGACGCTGGTGTTGGACTCACTATGAATCTGACCGACTTCTCCATAGGGCCCATTTGCAGTCCTATGCTGAGGCTGTGAGGACAACAAAGGAAGTATTCTTTGCTACCCTCATAGCGTCTGCAAAGTTGCGTCCAACGGAGCTGTTCCAGGTGGTGCAGGGGCTGGTCAGTCCAGCCTCCCTCCGCTCGGACGGGGACTTGTCCCAGGCCCGCTGTGAGGAGTTTGTCATCTACTTCGCAGACAAGATCGCTCAGATCCAGAGTAACTTTGACACCAGGTTGGAGGTAGTAGGTGAGGAGCACGAGGTTATGGAGGCACCATCTGGTTTACCTTCTTGGGATGAGTTTCAGGAAGTGGCGCCAGACGATGTGGTGGATGTCCTGGGGTCTGTCAGAGCCACCAGTTACAAATTAGATTCATGCCCATCCCGGTTGGTGAAAGCCTCCAGGAAGACTTTGGGGATGGTGCTGGCAAGGGTAGTCAACACGTCCCTTCAGCAGGGGAGACTGTCACCCAGTCTCAAGGACGCTGTGGTGCGCCCCCTGCTGAAGAAGCCATCTTTGGATGTGGGTGCACTCACCAACTACCAACCCATCTCTAATCTTCCCTTTTTAGGGAAGATTATTGAACGGACGGTGGCGATACAGCTCCAGGTGCATCTGGATAACACTGGTTTCCTTGACCCTTTTCAGTCGGGGTCCCGTGCCAGCTATGGTACTAAGATGGCATTGGTGGCCTTGGTGGACGATCTCCGCCGGGAGATGGACGCAGGATGTTCAACATTTCTGATCCTGCTAGATCTCTCAGCCGCTTTTGACACAGTGGACCATGGGCTGCTGCTGAGATGGCTGTGAGACCTGGGGGTGTCTGGACAGGACTGTCCTAGGATGGTTCCGCTCATTCCTCTCAGGGAGAAGCCAGCGGGTGGTGCTGGGGGCTAAAGCATCAAGCCCCCGGGCCCTGAACTGTGGCGTTCCACAGGGTTCAATGTTGTCTCCGTTATTATTTAATGTGTATATGCAGCCCTTGGGGGTGATCATGAGAGGGTTCAGGGTGCAATGTCACCAATATGCTGATTATACTGAGCTGTACCTCTCATTTTCAGCTGACCCAGGTCCTTCTGTCTCGTTACTTTCCCAGTGTTTGGAGGCCGTGGCAGATTGGATGTGGCAGAGCAGACTGAAGCTCAATCCTGACAAGACAGAGGTGATGGTGGTGGGCAGGGCGAGGGAGGTGCTGGCTCCCCTTGTAGGGGAGGTCCGCCCTCCTGTAGCCCAGCAGGTTTGGAGTCTGGGAGTGCTTCTGGACTCAGACCTCCATCTGGATCGACAGGTGGAGGCGGTGGCTAAAGCTGCCTTTCCCCAGTTGTATCTAGTGTGGAGGCTCCGTCCATACGTTTCCAGGCCCGACCTGGCCACCCTTACCCACGCCTTCATCACCTCGAGGCTAGATTACTGCAACACGCTATACATGGTGCTTCCCTTGACTCTGGTTCAGAGGTTGCAGCTAGTGCAGAATGCGGCTGCCCGTCTCCTTACAGGGACGGGTTGGCGGGAGCACATAATGCCTGTGCTCCATACTCTGCACTGGCTGCCTATAGCGTACCGAGTCAGATTCAAGGTGTTAGTGTTGACTTATAAAGCCCTGCACGGTCTGGGCCCAACTTGGGCACGAAGAGAGGCATTCTCAGTGACCTCCCTAGGTGGGAATGTGCCCTGGTGCAGATGATGGAATGGGCTCTTCCAGGGGCACTCCGCTCCAGTGAGCATACGCCCTCTACATACATGTGGGGCCTCCAGGCTGGAGGTATGTCCAGGTATGTCTGCACCTGTTGCACAAATGAAGCTAGTTATACCCCTGGCAATGATGGTATTTACAGGAGGGCGCTCCCAGCTGACCTGAGGAAACAGGTGTGCCCCTGCTCCTAATAGCCATTTATGGATGTATCTTTTAAGAACTTATCTAATGCTTTTTGAACTCAGTTAAATTTGAATGAAAGCAAGGGTGGGATAATAGCTATCCCTGCAAACACAAAAAGATAAGGCAGAGGTTCTCAAAACCTGGTGGGGAGAAGTCTGTTTGAGACTGGGGAGGGAGTTGGGTATCAAGGGAAGAAAAGGCTGTAGCAGTGAAAGAAAGAGCTGGAAATATTATTTATTATTATTATTATTATTATTAACAAACATTTATATAGGGCCAGCAGTGTACCTGGCACTTTACAAAGTAACAAAATAGACACAGTCCCTGCCCTAGGGCTTACAATCTGAGAGACAGGAGCTGGGGGAGAGACATAGGAAGGGGAACAGAGGGAGAGACAAGGGGTCTAACATTCATGAAGATGCGAGGTCTCA
>QEPC01010207.1:121444-155289 GCA_003113815.1 Sphenodon punctatus
GCTCGGAGCACCGGTGTAATGTGCTCCCGGCGACCCGTCCCCGTAAGAAGACGGGCCGCCGCATTCTGCACCAGCTGCAGCCTCCGGGCCAAGAACAAGGGAAGCCCCACGTAGAGCGCGTTGCACTAGTCGAGCCTCGAGGTGACGAAGGCATGGATGAGGGAGGCCAGGTCCGGGCCGGAGACATGATGCTATGTTACTACACTCAACCACGGTGAATCCCCCGTGGTGGTGGATGGTCGCGTGATGTCTGTTTGCGCACCGCCAGATGTTCACCACGGTGAACCATTGACGGTGAGCAAAATAACCACGCTTTCGAGGATGGTCCGGGCACCATCCCCGAAAGCGTGGTTAATTGAACCACGGCCCAGAATTGGCGGACGGTAACGTCTTTTACCGCTGCCAATTCCGGGCTGTGGCCCAGACCCTGGGATGGAATCGGATGCAGCGGCCGGATTGGCCGCTGCGCCTGCCCGTCTCCAGGAGGGCGGGTGGCTGGGGGAGCGTGGGGGGGCGGGGATGTGCGGCCGCATGTTGCGCTGCACAACCACCACCTCCAAGATTCCTCGCCAGAATCTGCTGGCACGTCTGTTGGACATGAAGTTTTGATTCCGGCGGGGAAGCAAATGGTGATTCCGTGACGGGGCCAATAGGCACCCCGTCACGTCTGAAATCACCCTTTGTTAGCAGTGCTTATCCCAAGCTGTTAAAGTGAGAAAAAGTGCCTCACCCCACCTTTCCAGGAAGGAATAACTATAACAGCAGCCAAGGCTCTTAAGTTAGAGCTGGCATTCCCTTGCTTCTTTCCTGCTGGATGGATGAAGTGTTAATGACCCTTTTGTCTGCTGAACCCATTACAAACCTTACATTGCTGGAAACCCAATATAAGATAACAAAACCCATTACTGTACCAAGCAAAAAATACTGTTAGAGGGTATGCAATGGGCAAAACTCTCATTGACTTTCATGGCAGAGGACTGTGGTCTAAGTATTACCACTACTATTAATGAGTTGTATAGGAAGCCGGTGTTGTAGTAATCCACAGAGCTGTATGTTTGAGGCTAAAGTGATCTATCGAAAGGCAAGGTTTGCCTTTTCAATGTAATTCAGATGTAAAGTGTTTGTCTCTCACTGTGCTTATCTACTTACAGCTTGAGAAAGTCTACAATAGCTGTGCTTTTTCTCTCTGTAGAATAAATTAAGCAGGGTCTTGTCACAGGATTGCTGTGTCTCACAAAAAGGAATATTTACAGTACTCTGAACGATCCTCTTGGCTTAATTCAGCTTCAAGATTAGATTACGCATGTAAGTAGCTTCAGGACTGCAGCCATACATACTTTCATGCAAACCTGTCCTCCGGAATCCTTCTGGTCAGGAGAGTGGAAAGCAGCAGTGCCTAATGGGCCATTAGCTTGTGATTGTTTTCCATTGGGAGAAGACTTTTTTTTTTAATCTGAGTTCTTAATTTTCTGGGGTCAGGGTTAAATTTTACAAACCTAAAGTAGTACAGATGGGCATGGGGCCACACCATGACATTTGTTGGGGCTACATGACTAACAGGGGTAGAATGTGGTCCTTGACAAAACAGTAAAAACAAATAAGATGACAGGCAGATCAAGTTAAACACTGTCATTTTTAAAGGTTTTTATTAGAAAAAGGCAAGAACTATAAAGAAAAATCAAATGGCCCCAATAAAAACAAAAGATAGAATCCACTTGCCACCCCAAGACAGAGAGATCACTTTTCATGGGAAATACCTACAGAGGGAGCTCTAGAAATGGCTCAAATTTACAAGGTTTTAAGCTGAATGCAAATTCTTCCAAAGTTAATTACTATGTTTGTGGATAGAGGAGAGTTTTAGCTGGACTCATCACAACAAAAATTACATCTTGAAACAAGCGTGCAGGGAAAGAATGGAAGCATACTCAGAAGTGATAGGGAAAAAAGAGACAAAGCAAAGAAACTATTATTAGTAGCATAATGAGACCGTAATGATGGGTGGGGTTATGCACTGTGCTATCTTGCAAGTGTTGCTCAGGGATAGAACCAGCCTTAGAATTTGTGGGGCCTAGGGTAAAAATAAATTGCAGGGCCCTCATGCCCCAACCTTTTAAGTCCTTCCTATGTGGTCCTGCTCCCCCACCTGGAGTAGATGAGACGTGGGGAGGGAAAGCAGCCACTTCAAACTTCAAAGCCTGTGTTGCAAGTGGGGGGGGGAGGGCCACACAGAAATTCCAGGACCTCAGAAGCATTGGTTCTGAGGCTACCAGGAGTGTCCTCCCTTCAGGACCCCACTCTCTAATCACAGGGCCTGGGCCAGGGCCCGTACTGGCCCTTCTTAAGGCCAACCCTGCTAAGTGAGGCAATACTTTACAGTAGCCTGTCAGGATCCAAGCATTTTGCATTTCAAAGACCTTCGGCTCCTGATGAAGTCAGTATTTATTTATTCATATTTCTATGCCACCCTTCTCACAGTAGGTTCTTTGGTTTATTTTTTCTGGAAAGCATGATCTATGCATTCATCATCATCCATCTGGGAATCTTAGAAGGGCGTTCTTCCTTCCAACATCTGGAGATGATTCTCTTGAAGAGTGTGAGGGCAGCTAGAGTGCTTTCCCATGGAGGTCATGGGGGGGTTACCTTTGCCCAGTTCAAAACAACAGAGAAGGCTCATTGATGAAGCTGAGTGCTTCTATTATCCTGGCACAGAGTTCAGTCTAAAATGGATAGATGGATGTTCTTGTTATCACCATACGATGTGCGTGAGGTTAGCAAGGGAATCATTGGCAATACCAGCACGTTTGCTTTGTGAAGCCTCGCTGGCATGCAGCGTGATGTACGTGCAGTCTTCTAAACACAGACCCTTTGATCTAAGGATGTGTTCACACACCAAATGCTTCTTATCCCTGCACAAAGGCCAGGTAAAGGATAGCTAAGGAGGCAACACCATATGTGGGCCCACTCCTAGCCAGGGGTTAAATTTCCTCCCATTGACTTATCTTCCAAATGAAAGCAGTCAGATGAACGATTACCCTGGGGTAATTTGTTCCCACCTCAAACTAAAGTATCAAAGATCACGCAAAAAAACTGCTCATGGGATCCTTCTCATTTAGTTATAGTCACCAAGAACTAATTTAACTGCCAGATGAGTGATGACGCAAAAAGCATTATTCCCAGGTAAACTAACCCAGAGGTAGCCTTCTCAGGGGGAAATAACAGCAAGCAACGAGTGTTTAATGTGGATAACCCCTAAGAAGCAGATGCTTTCAGAAGAGCTCAGTTATTTTCAAGAGATTTGCTGTGTCTCCTACTGCCTCAGGGTTGCCAGTTTACATGATTTTATCATACACCTCATGATTTTAAAATTGCAAGATTCAAGATAAATATCAGGATAATCTCAACTTTCCTTTTTTTAAGGAAAGAAAGAAAAAGCTTCCAGCCTTCAGGGAAAAAGGAGAACATTTGGCTTGCGTATCTCCCAAAGCTTCAAAATTAGTTCTAGTTTTCTTGTTTTAGATCTCATGAGGTTTAATCCAAATTCAAATTCATAGGGGAGCCAACTTATGATTTTTGACCACTTTCTATCTCTGCAAAGTGCAGGAATATAGAGGTGTCTCCATGCCATTGTAAAAAATAATAATTCTGAGGCAGCAGAGGAAATGCTGTTAAGATTCCTTCTGTGCTGATGCAATGGAGTTTGCCTCTTCTTTCCATATGGCAATTGCTAGAAGGAATCCAAGCTCAAGAAAACTGGCACGGGCTCTGTACAAATGTATTTCCAGCCAATATCATGCCACGGCCTGGATCTAATCCAAGCTGTGCAAATCTCCTCTTGGAAATGAATCTGCTTTACGTCACCTGTCTTTGAACCAAGTATTGTGGAGTTTGGCTTTTTCCAGCTTCCTTCAGACCAACGAATGTAGGCAAATTTCAACAAGCACGAAACTGCACCAACAAAACTGCAGGAACTTTCATCGCGTCCAGTGGGAAGTTAAACCAACACATTTTTTTCCCCTGTTGGAATTTGAACATTCACAATGCAAAAAGGCAGAGTGTGAGATATAATAATCCGGATAACCTTGAGAATGTCTGATAATTATAATCCGGATAACCTTGAGAATGTCTTGTAAAAGTTCTATCCTGACACTGGGTATTCTTAGATGGATGCGGGGCTGCCTGCCACCAGAGCTGCTCCCCCACCCCCAAGTTCACCTGCTCTCAGCTCCACCTGGGTCCACTTCAGACAGACCCAGTGGATTTCCCAGGCCGTGGTCCGCCCGCACAGCATCCCCACACACACCAGAGTTGTGGGTGATTGTCCGACATTCTAGACGGGTGCCCGCATCTCAATGCTGTTGCCCAGGGCAACGGCCAGCTGGAAGCAGAGCTGTCCATGCATCAGACAGCTGCTCTGCTTCAGACCGGTGCCCCAGGTCTGTCTGGCCTGCTCCACCACCAGTACTCCAGGATGTCCTGGAGCACCTCCAGCGAAGCAGGCACAGCCACTGACACAGCTACCATAGGGACAGGAGGGACATTTGTCTCGGAGTCCCCTGATCACATGAGCTCTGGAATCCCTAGTGCTCTGTCATGGCAGGGGTGTATTACCAAACCAACCATTCCTTTTAAAAATCAGGAGGCTTATGAAAAATACATGTTGCTGGGCTATATTGGAACGAGTGTATTCAAAATATATGTTGCGGATGAGGGGCTGAAACACCGGGGCGGGAAGGTGACTGGGGTGGCGTGAAATAATGAATTTCCTTGTTTTGCTACAGATCTGTCAGTGCAACGTGTGCGAACTGAAACTCCTGCCATATGCGCCCAGTAGAGTCACAACCTGCGGGTATGCAACTGCAAGTTTCTCCTTTCTGATCAGCACAACCCATGAAAAAAAAAGAGGCTACAAAGTGATTTTTTTTTTCTCAAACAAAATAATTTTCATTATTTTTGTAAAATTATTGTTCTAAAAGTATATGTTTTTCTTCTTTTCTAAAAAACTGAAAAAGTGTCTTGCAGCCTTAAAAATGAATTGTAATCACTATTCTCTTGTGCTAAGAGGAAGCTCACGGAAGAACTAAACTCATAAAAGATATGAACTCCTCCAAATATACATGGAGGGTACGATGCAGGTCCAAAGCCAGGGGATAAACATAGGCAGTGTCAAGGTCCCCTTGCCCGCTACCCATCCCCCTTTGCCCTAAGAATAATATGAGACACCCACCCTTTCATTCCTGCCTGTACCCCTGGGTGTGGGTGCAATGTTCGGGGGAGATGGGGCAGATTCCATTTCCCCCATCTTTTGGGTAGGGAGGGAGACACCCATGAACTCACTCCCACAGCTAATCTATCAGGGGTGCATGGATCTCCCCATCTTCCTGAAGCTGTAGTGCAGGAATAGTGAACCTTTCTATTCCTGCCCCCCGTGGGCTAAATCTGATGGTCCAAAACTCTGTGGACTGAATTGTCTTGTGGAGTGTGGGCCTGGCCACGCCAGGAGTGCTCCAGATGCAGCCTGAGGATGTCAGCTACCTGCAGGACGAGATGATGGGCCATCTGGAACCAGGCCCTGGACAGGAGACACCAGTCAAGGTTCCCCTGCCCTCCTCCCCACTCTGACAGTCCCGGGGAACCAGATCCTGAGCAGGGCATGCCAATCAAGGTCACCCTGCCCTCCTCCCCTCTCTTCCTGCCCCAGGGAACCACCACTGGGCACCAACACTTGCAGAATGCTTGCTGCCTAGGCAATGGAAAAACACCACCTAGGCAGTTTCTTCTTATTAATTAATTTAATTAATTAATTATTATGAGCATTTATATAGCACAAGCAATGTATCTGATGCCTTACAAAGAATAAGATAGACACGGTTCCTGTCCGAGAGCTTACAATCTAAAGACAGGGGGAGGGGAGACAGGGAAGGGGGAACAGAGTGAGAGACAAGGAATGCAACATTCATGAGGATGCGAGAGCTCAGGTACACGCTTGTGGCTTGATTGCAGTAAGTTGGGAGTTTACAGATAGCAGGTGGGGGATAATCCTGGGTGGGAATGGTTAGCAGGAGTTGGAGAAGGGTGGAGCGGAAGAGGTGGGTTTTGAGGAGGGACTTGAAGGTGTGGAGGGAGGGAGCAAGACGGATGAGGGCAGGGAGGAAGTTCCAGGTATACAGGGCAGCGAGGGAGAAGGGACGAAGGTGGTTGGGGGAGCTGGGGAGGCGAGGATGGAAGAGGAGCAGAGCGCTCGAGCAGGGGTTCGGAGGGAGATCAGGGCAGAGAGGTTGGGGGGAGCGAGGTTGTGAAGGGCTTTGTAGGTGAATACAAGGAGCTTGTGCAAAATGCGCTCAGGAAGAGGGAACCAGTGGCAACAACAACATTTTGCAGCTGTGCTGGTTGCCTTCTATGCCTTTTGCTGCTTAGGTGCCCTAGGCAGATTGTATAAAAGAATTAAAATGTAAACATTTCCTATAAACACATTGTATAAAATACTGACAAGTACTTTCTTGCAAGTACAATCAATGTTATGATATGGAGTCAATGCAAAATACATTGTTCATTGCAAGTACAATCCTTTAATTTTGTAAACTGTAAAGTTAATTGTAAATCCTTTACTGTAAATAAAATCCTTTAATTGTAAATCTTGTATTGTAAATAACATCCTTTCATTAAATCCTTTCCTGTAAACAAAACCTTTAATCTTTTACTGTAAATAAAATCCTTCACTGCACAGATTTTCATACAATTGGGATCTAGAGAATGGTGGTGTGATATAGAAATAAGCTGCTTTGGGGGCTGGGGGAAGGGGTTTGGGTGTGAAGCGTGGGTGCAGAGAAGGGGGAAGGAAAGTGGAGGGCATGGAGAATGGCGGCAGTATGACATAACAATAAGCTGCTTAGGGGACTGGGGGTTGGAAGCACTTCCACTTCAGGATCAGGGTCTGTGTCATGGTAGCATGTCAGCATCTCTGCACTTCCTATTGTCTTTGCCATTCCCAGACCCAACTCACCTGTGAATATCAGTAGGGAACGCAGAGGCAAAGGAAATTGCTGAAAATAGCAAGGAGGAGGGGGGGCTGGATGTGCCATATTTCAAAAAACACTTCTAAACATTTTTAGAAGACTTTATTAAACCAAGTGCCCATCTGTACCCAGAAATCTCCTTGATACAGCAGCACCAGGCTTTTTGTATCTGCTGGAACACTTGCAGGCTCTGCTCCGCAGCGCCGGTCATGAAGGCCTGGAGTGCAAAATGAGCACCACGAAGTTCTCAGCACGCATCTCCATAACTGTGGTTCTGGGGTCCATGAACTCTGTAGACCATGCACCAAATGTTTTGAACAGCCGAAAGCGCTGGCTGGCTGGCTGGCTAACTACTAGGATTGGCAACATACAGCACATGAGTAAGTACTGAAAGAAAGAAACAGCTGGTGCAGTTTCTTCCCAAGGTTTGCCATGGCTGCGAGTCCTGGCAGGGGGAGGTGCAGCTCCTGCCCACGTATTAGGTTTGTCACACTAAACCTGTGAGTGGGGACTACCTGCAAGCACATGAATGCAGGCAGGGGTATTAGCTCTGCATGCTAAAACATGCGAGTGGGGGCTGCACGGACCAAGTACTGCTTTGGAAAACACCCTTAGGCTCCAATCCACAAAAGCCACTTACTCTGGAATAATTCTAAGTTTCAGTGGGGCTACTCTGAAGTCAGTGGTTTGCGAATTGCAGCCCAATGTTGCATTTCTAAAACTACTTACTCCCACTGAAGCCAAGTAGTGCATTTAGAATTCATCTTTGTTTGGTGTGTTATTTGCCTGAGTCATTTTGTCTGGCCCTTTAAACTAGATCGGCTTTTACTATGCTGTGTCAGCCACCCTAAGCCGTAGAGGTGTGGGGTATACATTTAAATAAATAAACAGGTTAGAGAATGGGGAACCTCTGCTCTTTGTTACACTGGTGGAAATCAGGGTAACGGCTGTCTAGGCCAGTGTTACTGAGAATAGATTTTGAGTCCAAGTTAAGTAAAGCTGTCCTTTTCTGGGAGAACACACACTAACCTCGTTAGGTAGTGTCACAGAGGGGTCACAACTCCCATCTCTCAGCCTTCTCCTTCACCAAGCAATGGGAATCCTTTTTCTTTCTGTTGCTTTTAATCAATTTCACCTAGCTTGCCTGGTTGTTTAAACAAGAAGCCCTGCTGTTTGTTTGGAAGAGCGAACAAATGGCAAATGACATCAGGGCCTTTGTTAGCCAACTGGCCACTTGCAGAACGATCCCCAGCTCCAAGCACAATTACTGGATCACTAATAAATGAGGTTTTTACTTAGCTAATGAAGCAGCATGTGGCCAAGAATAACCAAACAACAAATAATCTTTATCAGCTGCAATTAAGAGAGGGAAAAACAAAATTTCTCATGCAAATATGGGAAGGGAAGCAAGAGCTGGATAATAGGGATTTGCAAGCATCTCTCACACAACTCCTTTCCTATTACTTTATCCTCCTTCTCTCTGCCTCCCACCCCATACCTTAATCTTGCTCAATATTTACAAATTGACACTGCTGCCGATTGAAACAATAGAGGTGGGATGAGTTAAGCGCTTAGCGCGAGGATATACTTCTTGCGGTGATGGCGTTTCACAAGATTAAGGAGGATTTGCTGTGGGATAGAAGACAAAATCCAGTGGCAGCTTTACTGAGCAAACGTCACAGATGCTCCAGAGCTAACATGTGGTGGAACAAACAAAGGAGATTATCTGCTTTTTGAAATGAGCACTATCAATGCTGCTATTTTATTTATTACACAATTTCCACTCACCTTGTCAAGTGCGGGCTTCAAAACTCAATGCAGGCTGACTGCAAAGACTGGAGTGAGTCAATGGGATATTCTTTGAAGCAGAAATTGCAATCAGATTTCAGCACCCTGGGAAAAGATAATCCAGTGATGCTGCTCAAGAGAGTAATAATGCCACAAAGCCCCAAACACAGGCGCGTGCACACACAAACCCTTGGTACCAGGGGGATTCCAAGGGCCTGGTGTCCTGAAAACCTGCATTCTGGTCTCACTGAATTGACAAAGCTAATTGTGAGCACCAGCTTGTGTTATCTTGGCTACAACTCTGATTGCTAATTAATCAGAAGCAGAGTGTCACAGTGTGGAATTAAAGAGTACAAACTGCTTGATAAAAACCAGTAGGACTGTAACTGGAGACAAAGGCACTGATCCTGTAACAACTTATATTGATGACGGAAATCAATCATCTAGAGAGAATGTAGTTGCCCTGTTAAGTCACAAATACAAGGGGGCATAGCTCAAGTGGTAAGAGCATGTGCTTTGCATGTATAAGGGCCCAGGTTCAGTCCCCAACATCTCCACCTCAGCGAGGACATCTGGTAGCATGTCTGGGGGAGGCCCCTGCTGGGGGCTTGGAGGGGTCTCAGGTAGCATGCTGGGATGGCCTCTGCCAGAGACCCTGGATGTGCTGGATTTGGACCCAAATTTGAAAGCCCTGCTGCCATCTCAGGTTGTGACAATACTGGGCTAAGATGGACCATTGGTCTGATTCAGTTAGGCAGCTTAGAAAAAAGGTGAAGACAAAGCCATTCAGGTGAGACCAACTTCTGTTGGTGAGAGTATGTAAGCTATCAGACCAAACACTAGCCTGACAGCTTGTATACCTTCACCAACAGAAGTTGGTCCAGTGAAGGATATCATGTGAACCATTTTGCCTTCATCTCTGAAATCAATAGGACAGTGCAGGCAAATGAATGTACCTACTTTGCAGTCTTTGGAGCACAGGACCAGATTCTGCTGCTCAGACATGGGCAAAACTATCACTGAAATCAATAGAATCAATTTCCAATAAAGCCAGTGGACATTTTGTATTATTATTCATGTATTTATTTGTATAGCACCAGCAATGTGATTATTAGATGCAGGTCCCTGCCCCAAGGTGTTTACAGTCTAGGATGGATGGGGGAGCTATGCTTAGTTTTGTTACAAGGGGAGGTGGGGGCTTTTAGAGGATAAGACAGGATGAGGAGCATAAATGAGCGACCTACGGGGGGGAGCTAGGGAAAGACTGATAGATGAGGTAGGTTTTTAAGCAAGGGAGCGCGTGCATATGTATTTGGAGAGAGAGAGCAGTACAAGAGAAGGAACGGAGATGGTTTAAGGAGCAGAAGGTTCTGGGACAAATGAGAACAGTGACAGAGGAGGAGCAAAGTTCCTGGGTGGAGACAGCAGGAAACAAGAGCAGAAAGATAGAGGAACAAAGGCCATGAAGTATAGTAGGTACTTCAGGATTACACCTTGTATATTGTTAAAAATAGTACAAAACAATGTATCCTATTTATTAATAGGATGGCATCTGTGTATTTAGTTACAGACTTCAAGGAAGGTTTTGATGGAATAGGGCCCCATCCTGCAAGCACTTAGGCTGCTTTTAAACGAGGAGTGCTGAAGCGCCTCCTCAACGCCGCATTAAAGCAAAGCCGCCGGAAGTGACGTTCTCCCCGTTGCCGGCAGCGGCGGCGGCTGGAGACACGGGGCTTTGGAGCGGCGCGTTCTTAAGCCAGATAATTGAACTCTTAAGAACGCGCCGCTGCAAAGCCCCGTGTCTCCAGCAGCCGCCGCCGCCAGCAACGGGAGAATGTCACTTCCGGCAGCTTTGCTTTAATGCGGCTTTTGGGAGGCGCTTCAGCGCGCCCTCGTTTAAAAGCAGTGTCATATTTTTAACTTTACTACCATAAAGAGTCCAATTGATTTCAACGGAAATATTCATGGTCATAAAATTAAGAACATGTACAATGTTTGGAGGAGTGAGGCCTAGTAAGTACTGCAATGTTTTCCCTGTTGTCACGAGGTGAAGATGACATGCTACTGAGAAAACAAAAGTGAAATCCCAAGCCTCATAAACCTTAATGCTACTGACTGTACAGTAAATGGCTGGATAAAGGTCATAGGGAAGCTGCTAAAGTGCTGTCACTCTGTTTGGACTGTGGCACAAAAAAACAGATTTGCTTTCTGGTAATGAAAAGTGCTAATTATGGCCACTATGCAACCCTTTAAATTGACTTTTGTAACTGGGTACGACCAGACCTAGCAGGAAATCCATCTTGTTTCCAATCCTGGACTCTGGTAGTCCAAATACAACTGGGCATTTTTAGACATACGTTAAAGTTCTAGATGTTTCAATCTTCTGGGTTTACAAGTCCACAAGTAAGTTCCAGATTCATTTTTCACACACACACACACTGCCCTGAGGCAGTTCCTGGATGCATTATTCACACAAACACTGCCCTGAGGCAGCCTAAAGTAGCTGCAGCTGTAAACGTGACAGGCTGCCATGGAAGCCAAGTGACCACAGCTGCCTGGAGCAAGGCAGTTTACCAGGAGAACCTTTTACACACAAAAGTTCCGGGAGAAGTTTCATGCAGAAGTTCAAAGATCTGGATGTTTAAGCTCTGGATTTAGACACACAGAAAGATCAGGATGTTACAGCAAACATCCAGGAGAAATGTGTGTCTAAAAACACCCACTGTTGGGTAAAATGTTGCTTGTGCCAGTGGCTGGATACCCAATAAGAGGTGTGTGTCGGGGGGGCTGGGTAGGAGTGCAGGCAGCAATGCTCCAAAGGCCCTACTGCTGCTTCAGGGACCCACACAGGTAAGCCCCCTCCTATTCGTCTCTAACAGTCACATTTACATCACCTGGAAGCTTGCTTCTTGATTTATATTTGAATACTAACACGCTCCCCAGTGTGATGTGCACACATATATACACCGGTTTTGCATTTGTTTAAATGTAGGTGCTTTTTAAAACAAGATGGGCCCACGCATGTCCATGCAGATCCGCTACGTGGGCATGCCTGGGCACCACCCATGTGACCGCTGCAGCGGGTGGGTGGGTGGGGCTGCGTGGGCACTCCCGCGGCACACCATCTCCACCCACTTCCACCCATAGTCCACACATGGAGCAGCTGGCGAAAACAGCATTTGCTCTGTGTGTGGAGGTGGGTGGAAATGGGTGTGGGCCTGTGTAATGCCACCCCACACCACCACCCCTGTACCGGTGTGCACACACATTCCCCTTCCACCCCCCGCAGCCTGTTTTAAAAGGGCCTTAGTTCTGACTTGCCTGTAGCCTGATGAAGAGTCCTGTGTGGCTCGAAAGCTTGCACATTCTCACCAACTAGGGTGGCCAGATATGCAAAGTTTAGAGGACACTTATGAAATACAGGTTGAAGGGCTTCATTGGCTCAAACACAGCTCTGCAACCTGTATTTCTCATAGATGTCCTCTAAAATGTGCATATCTGGCCACTCTGTCACCAACACAAGTCGGTCTGATAAAAGATCTCATCTGAACTACCTTGTGTCCATCTCTTACATTTGGGACCAATACAGCAACCACACTCTCTCTAGTCGCTAGATTATTTTAGAAATGCAGACTCATGCAACAGAGGTTACATAAAAATTCTATTATTGCTAAAGAAATTACTTCCATCTTACTTTACATATTGTGCACTGAAAACTCCTTTGCACCCCTTGTAGGCCTTAATTATGTCTGCAGCTAATGTTACACACAGACTAAATAAGTATCGTGCTGTTGGAACCATTTTCAGAAAGGCCAACTCTTTCCTCTCTTTGTAATCTGTTATCTTCTAAAGGAGACTGTCAGAAGGTACTTCAAAGTCCTTTGAGAATAGCCAGTGTTCTATCTGCATTGGAGGAATTGATAGTGGTCCTTCTCCAAGATGTCAACAATTGTTATACTGTAGGCATAGGCATTTGGTGCCTCCTTATCACAAAACTGTGTGTAACTGTAACAAGTACAGAGACCTCCTCCTCCTCCTCCTCCTCCCCCCTCTGCTATCATAATCCAATTGTTAGTCATGGCTCAGCTACATACACCCAGCTTTATTTATTTATTTTAATCTACTCAGATTGATTGTTGCAGACTGGAGGAGAAAATGAATAGCCCATTTTGGAGATGAGGAATACAGCACGGCATGCTGGGCTCATAATTAAAATATGAAAAGGTTATGTCAGAGCTCAAAGAAACAAGGAAATAATGCAGGGAGCATCAAACTCCTGAAAAACAGACATTTTGGGCAAAATGCCATTTCAAATTAAAAATAAATTAAACACAACCAGCCTTGGGAATTACAAGATTGCCTGGGAAGATTAAAAGACAAGAGAGTTCATTTATTTCAGCCACTGTAAGAGCTAGATTCTTAGAGAGTGCCTTTTGTCAAGCTGAAGTAACTGAAGGAAAGTGGGGGGGATTAAATGCAGCCATTTTATGTTTATGGTAAACCTCTACTTAATCACTAGAGTGTAGATTCCTATTAGGGCCAAAGCTAACAAAGATAGTCTCACATATACCCCATAGCTCTTAATAACATGATCATTAACAATTTCTCCAATACTGGGTGTAGGGATGCCACCTATGCAAAATTTTAAGGCACACTTATGAAAAATGCATGTTGCAGGCCCTGCATTGGTGCCTGTTGCAGGCCCTGCAACATGTATTTTCCATAAGTGTTCCATTAAAATTTACATAGTTGGCAACCCTAATTGGGTGGGGCTTTTAGTAACAGCTGAGGGCTGCACGTGGCCAACCAGCTGCACTATGCTACCAGAGTCTTGTGGAAAATTCTGGCTACATTCAAAGTAACATTGGGTGGGCCATGGCCCAGGTAGTAGAGTGAATGCTTTACATGTAAAAGGTCCTATGTTCAATCACTGATATCTCTGATTCAGGATCTCTGGTAGCACACCTGGATGAGGCCTCTGCTGGGGATCCTGAAGGGTCTTGGGTAGTATGCCTGGGTGAGGCCTCTGCTGGGGATCCTGGAGGGTCTTGGGTAGTAAGTCTGGGTGAGGCCTCTGCTGGGGATCCTGGGGGGACTCGGGTAGTATGTCTGGGTGAGGCCTCTGCTGGGGATCCTGGGGGGACTCGGGTAGTAAGTCTGGGTGAGGCCTTTGCTGGGGATCCTGGAGGGTCTTGGGTAGTAAGTCTGGGTGAGGCCTTTGCTGGGGATCCTGGGGGGACTCGGGTAGTATGCCTGGGTGAGGCCTCTGCTGGAAACCCTGGAGAACTAGAGTTGAAACTATGCTGCCATGTCAGGTTGTAACAATACTGGGCTAAGATAGACCATTTGGTCTGACTCAGGCAGCTTGTTCTATAATGTCCTTCTGAGCATGACTGATTAGTCTGCTTGAGATGACAAACTTTGCTGTGGTGTTTTGGGCACCTGGTCATTTGCTAAAATGATAATAAGGATGGTGTTTACATGCTTTCCAACTGATACACTTGTTTCATATTAATAACAAGATCCTGATACTTCCTGAGCGTCTCAATTTATTATTATTAATTCATATATTACTTTCAGTGTTCAAAGTCCTTATCTTGTTCACCCTCACAACAGCACCGTGAAGTAGGTAATTATTCCTATTTTACAGATGGGGAACTCAAGCTGAGAGAGAATGATTTGCTCAAGGTTGCCCATTGAGGTCATGGCTAAAATTTATTTATTTATATTAAATTTTATATCCCACCCCCTCCCATCAACAGAGGACAGGTCTCCTAGGCCCAAGTCCAACGCTTTCTCCACTAGGCTACACATGTCCCCTGCTGCTAGAAGCCCCACCGAGTTCCTCCACTTGTACGGGGTACACAGTAGGGTTGGTTATTCCCCTCGGCACAGCAGCAGTTTCTCCCTCTCTTGCCTCTGGCACTAGGGCACCCCACAGCTGCCAACCCAACAGGAATAGCTTTGGGGCAGTAAGGGAAGCCATAGCCCTGTCACATGGACACAAGAGTTTTCAAATTTTGTGGGAGGGGGAAAGAGGGTGTCGCTATGTTGGACTGGGCCCTGGTGTAAAAGATGGAACAGGGCCTGTTAACACCAACACTCCTCCCAGCATCAAGGGATGCAGCTTTCCCAAGGAGTGTGGGCCTCCCAGACATATGGGCCCCGGTGCAGCTGTACTGCCTATTCCTATTGTGCCCAGGGACCTGTATCTATTGTGCACACACAGAACAACCGGTTGCTGATTATACAGGTTCCTGGGGTGGGGCATAAACCCAGAGAGTCAGCAGGACAGGAGCTGCTCTGGCCTCAGGGCCAGCTTTAAGCAAAGCCAGTAGCTGGCATGGCCCAGACCTAGGCTTGCTGCCACCTGTGTATATTTTCAGACCCTGTGGTCAGAGGGGGCCCTACAGGGAGGCCAGCTCTGGTAGCCTCAGGTCCAGCATGCCAGAGACCCTAGGATGGGCTATTTCTGTGCTGTGGGGACCTTTCCCTGCCTGTAACTCTCAGTCCCTGGGCCCTGCTCCCCTCCCTTCATTTTCAGTAGACCACCGATCCCTGAATCCCCCCTGCCAGAGGGGTGTGTGTCTGTGTGTGTGCGTGAGAGAGAGACAGAGAGTTTGTGTGGTTGTTGTGTGTGTGCACATGGGAAAGCCTGTGTGTGCACATGCATGGGTGTAAAAAATTAAGACATTTCTTTATTTTTGTAAGCAAACACCAGACTGCCAATTAATAAAGGGGTAGGGCTATGGAAAATGGGGTCACTGGGCCCCCCACATTTTAATTTTGCCCTGGGCCTCACAAATTCTATGACTGGCCCTGGTGGGGCTCTTATCTGTTGCCTCCTGTAGGCAGGAGGCGCAGGGCCAGGCCTACTACAGGGCGACCCAGATTGGGCCCTGCTCTTCTGTGAGCCCTGGAAATCCACACACACACACACCCCGGTTTTGGGCCTGGAACAAGCTGTCTCTAGGACCCTGTGGAATTCAGGGTCCACTCTTGCCGCCCAAACTTCCATGTGACCCCACCCCCTCTCACCTGACTTCCAGGCAGAGCAGCAAGGCAAGAAGGAGGCAGCAGCACATGAGTGGGGACTCTGGGGAGGTGGTGGGAGGAGAAGAGGAGGGCTCCCACTTCAGATCTGCCCCCAGCACATCCAGACTGGCAAGGGGCAGGATCATAGGGTGCAGTCACAGGGGATAGCGAGGGAGCAACCATAGGGGTGATGGGGAGGCACAGGGGGAGAGGGCACAGGGAGGAAGAATAGCCATGGGGGAGGTAGCAGCTATTGGGGGCACAGGAGGGAGCAGCCATTGGGTGCTTAGGGGTACAGCTGGGAAGGAGATGGATCCATCCCTGCCTTTGAGTGCATGCACCCTTCCTTTCTGCTCCCTTACCCTGAGCTCAGTCTGTAAGTGCTTGGGGGTCCGGGCTGGAGCCAAGTATTGAGACTGAAACAGATTATTGAATTTTGTTGATTGATTTGGTTTTGAGCTTCTTGTCAAACTTCAAATCCAGTCCAGCCTCTTAGACAAGGGGATGAGTAGAAGCAGAACTACCTTGTCGGACCAGGGGGACCTCAGGCCAGGGGATCAAATGCAGCCTGGGGCAAGTTTCTGTGGGGCCCCTTTTCAGTTCCTGAATCTGGCTGTTGGATGGAGTTCCTAACTCCAGTCACTGAGAGACTGAGCTAGGGGATGGGAGCATTGCTGAGAGCATGCACGCAAGGCTAGGGAACAGATCGACGGCAGAAATCCATGATCTGGGCCCTCCTTTTCTTGAGTGCAGCCCCACCTCCAACTTCTATGTGGCCCTTTGAGCTTGTACTAATTTTCAAAGTGGCCTGTGGGAGGGAAACATTTCCACACGCTTGTTGTAGTATATGAACTGTCCAGGGTGATTCAGAACCAGATCCCTTTCCTTGGGACCCATATCTTTATCCTTTGCTTCCTTCTAGCTATGTGGGGCACAACATTTATTATTATTATTATTATTATTTTATTTTATTATTATATTTGTTTATTTTATATAGTGCCAGCAATGTACCTGGCACTGTACAATCAATAGTTATGGACAGGACCCTACAATCTAAGAGACAAGGGAAAGGCAAACATCGGGAGAGACAAGTACATTCATGAGGTTGAGAACTTTTGTGTGTGTTCTTTCACTTGCACATTGTACTAACAGGTTAAAAAATAACGTGTATGAATTTATTTGTGTTTGTGAACAACCACCTGACAGCCAATGGGAAGGGAAGGGGTGGGGCCATAAGGGCCCCCGCATTTTATCTTCAGCACCATGCAGATTCTAAGGCCGGCCCTGTTCACGAAGCAGGAAGCAAATGGCAACCTGCCACCACCACTACTGCTGCCATGCATCAAAGCCTGGAAGAGGAGCAGAAGGCAGGCAGCACAGGGCTGAGGTATCAGCAATGGCATCAGCATGGAAGAGAAGGGGGAGCACAGCCACCCTGCACTCTGCCCATCCTGCTCAGTCCAGATCACAGGAGTTGCCACTGCTCCCTGAGCCCAGGCTATGCTTTCCACTCACTCATGCTGCCGGCTGCCGCCACTGGTTCTTTTTTCTTTTGACCTAAGGGGGCTCTCTGGCACGTCTGCAATCCTACTTCTGGAACCTGAGCATTTTGAGGCAAGACAGAGCTCTACAAACTTTCCTGAGGGAAGCAGACAGTTTGGGGCACTACTGCCTCTGGGAGATGATGCTGTACCTACCTGTGATATCTGTAAATAGAAGAGGATTTAATAGATATTTTTCTTTCCTTTTTTACCCACCTATTTATTTTGACCAGCACCTTGGCTTTGATCCCGAGTCAAATGAAATTTCTGGGAGTGCTGGTACTGATTTCAATGTGCCTTGGATCAGTTTGTGTAGTCAGCTCTGTTCCCATCCTGTGGTTACACACGCAAGTAAAGTCATAAGAACATAAGTAGGGCCATACTGAACCAGACCAATGGTCCATCAAGTCCAGCATCCTGACCTCCAACAGTGGCCAATCTCGATCGCATGGGAGAAGAACCAACCGTCACAATGGGCAATTCATTCCCCGTTGTTCACTCTCAGTTCCCGACAGTAAGAGGTTCATCCCGTAAGCTACTTGGTTAATAGCCATTAATGGACCTACTCTCCAAGAACTTATCCAGGCCTTTTTAAAATCCAGCTATACTACTGGCCTTGACAACATCCTCTGGCAACAAATTCCATAAGTTAATTACACGTTGAGTGAAAAAGTACTTCCTTTTATTTATTTTAAATCTGCCTGCAGCTAGTTTCATGGAGTGTCCCCTAGTTCTAGTACTATTTGAGAGGGTAAATAATCGTTCCCTATCTACTCACTTCATACTACTCAAGATTTTATAAACCTCTATCATGTCCCCTCAGTCTTCTCTAAGCTAGAGACCCAGCTTGTCAAGTCTCTTTGTACGGAAGCTGTTCCATACCCTTTATCATTCTTGTTGCCCTTCTCTGTACCTTTTCTAGTTCAGTTATGTCTTTTTTGAGATGGGGCAACCAGAACTGCACCATTCATTTGTATAGAGGCATCATGACATCCTCAGTTTTATTCTCTATTCCTTTGCAAATAACTCCTAACATTCTGTTTGCTTTTTTGACTGCTGCTGCACACTGGGCTGAGGATTTCAGTATATTGCCCACAGTCACTCCCAGATCCTTTTCCTGAGTAGTTGTCATGGAGGAACATAGGGTCACACACGTGTAACACGGGCCCACATTTAGACTACAGGTCTGGTAAGTATGTAATGCAAAACGTTCCACATGTATGCAATGTTGCAATACATGTAGACTGCAAGTCTGACAAATATGTAATACAAAAGGTTCCACATGTATGTAATGTTACAATGGAGAACTGTAAAATCCAGATCAGAGATGTAACACATGACAAGCTCCAGGAAATGCAAAGAGAGACAAAGGTGTATTTGAGGAACCCTGGCCCCAGATGGATGGCCAGGGACATTAACAATGCTAATGCAGGTAGCCATTAACTACGTGCAAGAGACAGAGAAACCTGATAAAAGAACAAAGGAAATTCTAGAAGCCTGGAGAACATACAAGGAGTTTCTTCCTGGTGATATAAGGAGTGGTATCCCAGAGGGGAGAGAGATTTGTAGGAGTTCTCTCCCAGAGCCATCTTGAACATCTGCATACGAAAAGCCTGCCAGCAGCAGGCTGGAGAAACCATGAGCAGAGAGGAATGATTTTGTCTCTACCAACTAAGAAGCCAGTGCCCAGTCATTCTACACCTATGACTGAGGAACCAGAAGCTTATGGACCTTTATAGGGTAAGATGCTAGTTTAGGAACTCAACCAGTATAGATCAGGAATGCGTTATATTTACCTTTGATTTCTAGTAACCACTCTGTATCAACTACCTTGCTTATGTAATCAATAAACTTACTTCTTATCTTTATGAGGAAGTGTCTGTGTCTAACATTGGAACACAAGTGAGCAACAAGAGCCCTCAAGCTCTTGCAAACCCAGAGAGAGTAAAGAGTCTGTAAACGGGAAGGATCGGGCCCTTGAGTGACAAAGGAGTTTCCCTGAGGCAGACTTGAATTAGCCAGAGAGAGAAACTAATTCAAGAGGGCTGTGTGCAAGGGAAACTGAGTCACTCAAACCCGGTAGAGTGGGGGTGCGGACCTCCAACCTGTGACAGTAGTAACTCCTATCTTAGTACCCAGCATTGTGTACTCATAGTTTGGATTATTTTTCCCTATGTGCATCACTTTGCACTTGTCCACATTAAATCTCATCTGCCATGTAGATGCCCAGGCACCCAGTGTACACTGCACTCAGTGGGACTTCTCACATGTATCAGGGTTTGCATGAAATAGGTCTTGATTTCCTTGTTTGTGCTGGGCTTTCAGAGAACAAGATGGGAGTGAAGAACATATTTTACAACATGGAAATGGAACTATAAGGTCACAAAAACTGGCAGGCAGTGGGCATAGTGCTAGAAATTACTTTGCTATCATTTCCAAAATGGACTGGGTTTCAATTTGACAACATCCTCTGGAAAACCAGTAGACTTAAAATCCACTGCTTCATTGGCATATAACAAAAAGAATGCAGGATAGATGTAATGTGGTTGCAGTTGCTCATTACCCATTTAGTCCAGACTCCGCTTGTGTAAACTGAACAAAAGAAAAGTGGTGTAATTTAAGATTTTTCCTATTTGATACAGCCCTTGGTGCTGAGGATTTATTTGGCTTGTGTATTTAATGGGGGAAATAAATCAATGTTGTCTATTGAACAGCCACAAAGCACCAGCTTCGATTTCCTTAACTTTTACTCAACAAAGGCTTCTAAAGCATGAGAGAGATCATAACAACTGATCTCACCTACGTCCAGAAACCAGCATGAATCTCGTTATTGCTTTACTCCTTTTTGTAGCTCTGTTCCAGATCAATAAAACACAAGAAGTGACAACATTAGATGCAACAACACATCCCTGTTTTTCCCATCCCCTGATACTTGTAACCACAAAGAACACACTAGAAACACGGAGCCTAATACTGATCTTATTTATTCCAGGGGTAAATCAGGAATGACTACCATGAAGTAGAGTAGTATAGTACAGATGTATAAACACTGTAATATATCAGAGCATGGATTCCAATTGTGCATAAAAGTGTACTTATGAGTTTGGGTGATGGGACGTACATGCAAATTAGGCGCAGCTTTGATAATGTCAGAAAGGTGTGCAACGCATGATTGAAGCTTTTCGGCACACTGGCAGATTTGCTGTATCAAACAAAGCCATGCCTAACTTACATGCGCCCAAACTTGCAAATACACTTTTATGCACATCTGAAGATGCCCCCAAAATTAACTTTATTTGAAGTTATCTTATTTTAAACATATTCCAAGCACATATTTTACTGTGAATGTCAAAGAGGATTATACAGTCAGTGATTGTGAAACAAATTCAAGATATTTTAATGGCCAGAAATATCACATTAACATTCCTTGGGGTTGTAATAATACATGGGGCAAAGGATTCTTCTGTCTGTAGCCTTATTGGCTGGGAACATGTTGGCCTTTTCCTGAAATGTGTTATCTTCTTTGTTATCTAAGCCATCCCCTCCCCCCACACAGACACTTCCATTTCCTCTGTAGTTTCTCACTTTCCAGTTAGGAACACATTTTAAGTTACTCAAAAATCAATATAAATAGATCCACCACTCCAATTATCTAGAGAACCTCAGGTGCTATTATCTGTGGAAAGGACCACACCATCATCAAAGTACAATATCATCCTAGGTGTTTTTGCAATGGCATTCCAAACATTTTCATTCCAATCAGGGTGGGTGCAAGGACATTTGCTGCCCTAGGTGACCTCAGGCAGCCACTGTCCCCTCTCCTGTGTGAAGCGTGGCGTGACTGGATCAGGGTGGGAGAAGCAGTGGCAACAGCTGGAAGGGGTGGGAGAGGCACCCCCATCACCTTGCCGTGCTAGGAGGCCCTTCCCCCTGATTCAGCATAAAGTTTAGTGGTGGCAGCAGCAGGAGAGCCAGAAGCAGCAGAAGCTGGATTGGGGGTGGAGCCACCTCAGGGCCACCTCTTCCACCCCCATCCAGCTTCTCCTGTCCTTGATCCTGCTGCCGCTGCCACAAAGCTCCACGCTGGATAAGGGGAAGGGGTGCCTCTCCCTATCCCCTCCAGCTCTTGCCGCTGCACTCTCCAGCGCAGAGCTTCGTAGGGGCAGTGGGGCAGCTGGAGGGGGTGAGAGAGCTGCCCTCTTTAACTTGCTGCCCCAGGCAGCCGCCTGAGCTGCCTAATGGTAATGCCAGCCCCAATTCCAATGGTAAACAACTCAGTACAAGCCTCATAGGTCGTTTTAAAACAAGACGCTCCCAGGCATGGGCAACCAGTGTCCATGTGTAGGAGTGTCTCATTTGAATGTGGAGGTGCATAGGCACACGCTGCCGTGACCCATACACCTACACCCATCTACACCCATCTCCATCCATCCCCCATGCATGGAGCAACTGGCGAAAAGGCGTGTTGCTCCGTGTGTGGAGGTGGGTGTAGATGGGTGTGTCTCCATCCGCACCCTCCCCTCCCCCCCACACAGCCCATGCAGTAGCGCTCCACCTGCCGCACACGAACCCAGCCCACCCACCCATTTAAAAGCATCCATAGCTGAAACAGACCTAGTCAAAGTCTGGCATGCATGTCCTTTGTGGCACAGGCTTTTAAATATATGGCACACTTCGACCCATGGCCTTTGCCTCAGGCCACCATGCTTAGTCCTACTTGTTTCTAGCTTCTCTCCTCCCCTCCGGGCCTATCCCCCCTCCCTCAGCAGTTTCTGACATCCCCAGCAACATGAGTAACAGCAGCCCCACTGGTGAGTGACAAGAAAATCTCCCTCCAGACCAGCTTCCCCAGACACAAGCAGACTGGTGAGACTCCAGGTTTTGGCCCCACAGCTCGGAGCTTTGGGGGAAGCGCTGGTTACTTTGGGTCAGTCAGGAGCACTCCTAGTAACTCAAAGAAATTGGGACTTCCACAGGCAGCAGAGGTGGCCATGTCAGGAAGTGGACAGGTCACAGAAACTTTCCTGCCCTTTTTCCAATGTAGCTCATCCCTAAGGAGTGTCATGACATTGTGACCCTACACAAGAGGTGGGTTTACATGATGAGCCAAAGGTGACAGTCTCTTTGCTCCACCCCTGCCAATGTGGCCCTGCTCCTGTCAGATGAAAACTCAGAGTGGAATGGCTGGTAAGGTAATCCTAGATATAATTTACTCCTCCTATTTCAAAATGGCACCCTAAGATTAAAGCTTGGCCAATCGTGCTCTTTTTAGCAAGTATTTTCCTTCCCTAGGATGGTTTGATTGCAACATTTTTAAGCACTTGGGTTTAATATAGGGGAAAAAATCCACCCTGGGGAACTTACATCCATCACAGAGTGACAAAGATTTTAGTGTTCCTGGAAACCATTATTTACAATGGCCTTACATCAATGCATTCTTATCAGCCTCAGCTGCCACCTCACCCAATATTTCAGGCAGGGCAGCTGAAGGAGCCTTTTGATCACCACACTGTGCACGTGTACCAAGTTACCACAGTGCAAAGTACAGTCAGACATGGATAATCCATATGTGGTGTTCTCCAGATGTCTGGGTATTTAAGATAGCAGCTTATAGAGCAGCATGATAGATTAGCCACTGCTTTGTGAATCTGCTGGGCTCATCCAAATACTATTTAATCTGCAAAAGTATTTGGAAAAAGGAGATCCTGGATGTTTGGCTAAAGGAAGGCTTTTATTGAAAAATTAATATGCAAACCGCGCAGCAGGGTTCCTGTTCACAAGTCAACATAACGGCCTAGAATTTAAGCAGCATTGGCAAGACCTCTTTTCATTCCAAAGACTTTTAAGTTTCAAATTATGTGTGCAAACTAAGTGGAACCAGTTCCTCAAAGGCACAGGCAGCATCAGATGTGATTAAGCAGCAGGTACTTGCTGGAAATGGATACTGCTGACAGTTCAGACTGCACATTTTTATTGTGCAGGTTGCCAAGGTAAACATGCCTTTCAGCATCCTTCATTTTCCATCATGTTCATAAAAGGTATAGGGAAGAGAGAAAATATTGCAGAAGGTACATTTTGATAAAATCGTACATACCTCTCCCCCTTTAAAATGATTCTGGCCCTCTTCTTCAGACTGTGCATCTATTCAGTAGTCCGCTGGATATTATATACCTGCCTGCACAAACATCTATCTTCAGTCTTTGTGTGCACAACTTCCTACACACCACCCCTCTACTGGTTTTTGGTCATCCAAGCACATAGAAACATGAATTTTGGTGAAGCACCAGTCTGGTTTCTGTATATCTCCCTGGTATTTCTAGTGGAGGGGGTGATGACAGGGTGATATATAGAAATAACAAACAGGCAGGGAAAAGAGACAGGGTCACTTTTACATGTGACAAAAATGGGTTCTTGTAAGTGCTCAAGATAATACCAGGTGTTATAAATGCTGTAGTTTTGTAATGTGTGAACACACTATTCCGCTTTTATGCAGCAAGATCTCGCAGCTTTGTAAGACCCACCAGACGTGACTCTTACAAGGCTGTGAGATCTCACTGCATAAAAGGGAAATAGTGCATTCACACATTACAAAACTCCAGCATTTATAACACTGGTATTATCTCGAGCACTTATAAGAATCCATTTTTGTCATGTGTAAAAGCAGCCTGAAGGGATGTTTTCACAAGTAAGGGAATAGATGAGCTGAGGGAGAGTGAAGGCATGCTTTCAAGGGAAGGGACTGGGGGATGCTATCATGGATGGATTCTTTGGGGAATGAAGCTTTGCTACACAGTCCCAGCAGTTTTTGTCCTGGGACTGCCAGCTTGGAACAGTGGCATAACCAAGATCTGACAGGAGGCTTCTAGGGGGACAATTTCCATTGGGGAAGCACAAATTGGAGGATAGTAAATGGAGAAGATAATTGAATGGACAGCACTGGCCTTGAATGAAGGCGGTACAGCCCTCCACCCCCCAAATGGTTACACCCCTGGCCTGGAACAGGTTTCTCTCCAACAGTGAGATGCATTGTACCAAGGGAGAGCATATGGGAAACAGTTGTGGGGAGAATATCAGGCAGCTGCAAACATGCAGCAGCATAAACATCTGCTCAATAAGCTATGAATCCAGGATGACATCACTGGTTTCAACAAGAGATGAATTTGCACATGTTTATCATTATATCTGATGAAACCCATTGCCAGTATTGCTGCTCCAGTTTGGCAGGAGTACAGGAGCAGGACCCATGGGAAAAGCATCACAGGAGCATAAATGGGGTGGGTACACACACACACACACACACACACCCATTCTCCAATCAATTGGACTCTCCTTTACACCTTGAGTAATCCCACTGATGTCAATGGGACTAGTTGGAATAGTAAAGTATTTCTCAGTGAGAATAAGATTCTCAACCTGGTCTGGAATGAGGGGCTCCTCTAAGATTTCATTTACATGCTGTAAAGGACTGACATGCATGCTAGTAGGATGATTGTTTGCAAGGTGAGGATCTCCAGATTGGAACATGAAGAACTCAGCAGAGCTCAGACAGTGCAGTAGCTCCGGGTGGGGAGATGCTGGGATAGCTACTGAACTGAAATGGGGACAGCTGTGACAATGGGGCTCACTGACAAGACCTGGAGCAGTAACAGCTGGGACCTGGATACTCTACCTCTTGAAGCTGCCAGGAACTAGGGCAGTGTTTCCCTGACTTCACTGGCTCATAGGCAACCGTGGCTCCTAGCTATGGGGAGAGAGTCACCTCCAGCAGAGAGATGCTAGCCCTCCCTGCCTGCCAGTAGTCACCCTACAGGACCACAAACCACATCAGAAGAGCTTGTGAGCAATAGTGCCTTTGTGCTACAGGTTTGAGAGCACCATTTTGAGGCACAAGAGCTCCTGCCCGACCCGGTCAGATGCTCTGCAATAGTTTCCGAGAGGACAGGGTTTGCCTCTATTACCCAACTGAAGACCTGACTTCACCCCCACTTTCAATTATATACTAGGGAGGCACATGAGCTGCAGCACTGGGATCATACTTTAAAGTTCAGGTTCATTAGGAGTTATTGTTGTAGCGGGCAGGCTTTTTATAACAGAGAACCCGAAGCCACAGTTTTCAGATCAACGTCTAAAGCTCAGTATATCTAAAGATCTAGTGTTTCTCCTTAGCCCTCTCTTTATGTCAATTTTAGAAAGAGGAAAGCTTGCTGGTTATTTGTTAAGTACCAACAATGCACTAGACAACAGTATATGAAATCTGAGCCTTAGGCCATGCAAGCATCCTTACGCTTTCTGAGTGTTATATAAGACCTAACAAAATGGAAAGGAGAGATTTGTAGAATAAAAACACTGGTTAAAAGAAATAGGCAGACACATGCACAGATCAGAATTTATTTTGCAAATACCTCATTTATATCTTTCTCACATGGAACGTTTCTTTTAAAAGTATAGCCTACACTTAGAAAACAGAAGAGCATTTCATAAGGCACATTAGATTATAGACTACTTGAAGATGTCTCCCACGTGGACTTACAAAATACTGATGATGTTTTAAAAGTAACATTTCTAAGTCTAGACCTTCTGTAGCCCCATGTATAGCAGAGTCCATAAAGTTATTAGACCTTAGGTCACATACGTTTAAGGTAGGGATATACATACACATAACATTTTCAGAAAGAGTAACAGTGGCTACATTTAAAGACGATGCTACTCCAGACTCAATCAAACTAGTTGCTTATGAAGTATAGTTACTGCTTCTGGAATTGTATGTTACTATACTGAGCACCAAGAGCATATGAAACAAGTTCAGTTATCTTTGCAACGAGTACCATTCATTTTCACCCCCTTTCAAAATTAGAATCTTAAATCACTTGTGCCCATTTTACAGGGAATCAATCAAAAGGAAAATATCTGCCCATATATTCAAATTATCAGTATGACTCCAGATAGCTGAAATCATGTCAGAGCATTAGACTTCAGTATATAGAGGCTCTAATGAAAACTTGTGCATTAAGCATTACCAACCAGAGGCAACTAAGTTAAAATACATCCAGTTTCTGTGGTATGGAAATGGATTTTTTCAAGCTGCCATAGCACCAAGCCAATGTATTTTTATTGCTGCACTTTACAGAGTAAAGGGTAGCACTACATTTTGAAGTTTCAGCAGTGGAACATTCGGAGCGGTGTGCTAATTTTTNGGGGGGGGGGGGGGGGGGTATGGCTCGTGGCAGTTAAGCCAATATCTTCCAGAATGCATTTACATAAAGAAAATGACATTAAGTAGGCCAGGAGGTGAATTGTGGTGAACTTTAGCAACTCAAATGGCTTCCACAATTTCCTTTTATTATCAAATATATCTTTAGAAAGAAAAGATAAAATGTAAGGTGATCTTGGACTATTCTAGAACAAAGCAAACTAGGGCCAGAAAAAGAAAGTATACAATACAGAATAAGACCATTACTTAAGGATCTTCTACTCACTCTGCACAGATCAGAGTTAAATACCGCTTTTCAGAAGCAGTCTAATTAACCCCCTGGTGCCCTCAAACTAAGCTGATTGGGATTTAGGACGTTTGGCTAGAGTAGGCATTTGTTATCACAATTTGATGCTGTAGCTAGGGTTGCCACCTAGGCCATTTTTTAAGGAACACTTATGAAAAATACATGTTGCAAGGCTTGCTTTGGCACCAATGCAGGCTCTGCAATATGTATTTTTCATAAGTGTTCCATAAAAATTTGCAAACCACCACTCAGTATTGGGTACTCATTTCAGCTGGTTATAATTGTTGGGGGAAGGGGGGAGGCATTTGTTTAATTTCACTTACACCATTTTGAGAACACAGTCTTGGGCACAAGCCAAATCTCCAACAGCTGCTTCCCTTTGACACAAACCAAATTTTAAAATGTTTTGTTCAGAGTAACATTTGAGACAGGACATCACAGCATCACTTTTCTGGAGGCCGGTTAAGCTTTATGGCACATAGCTGCTTTTTTCATCCAAACATCTACATTTGAATGTCTAAAGACAGGAGCAGTATGAAGACTTAAAACAATTACATTGTGTGACATTGTAGAGAGAGTTCTTGCATCCCTTTAAGAAAAACAGTTTACATCCTTTACAAACCACTACAAGTGAACTGTCCTGGTGTCTGTATATACAAAGGAACTCGCTATTCAAAATATACCAAAGTAGGACTTTGTTATGTTCATCCGCATGCACATTACAGCATGTAAAAGGAAAATGGGGTTTTCAAGTCATGAGGCTAAAGATAAATATGTCAGTTATTTAGCACGTTAGATTCCCTAACAATGCGCAGGAGGTATGTGCATGACCTTTCAAACAATAGCATTTGGGTGCAGGCTCCACCTTTTGCTGAACAGTTCGGAAGTTTCCCCTGATGTGGCTGATCATTTCTGAAGACAAGAAGAGTGAGGAGGCAGCATTGGGGACGAAGAGGTTTTTAAAGCTAAAATGTCATATAAGAGGCACAATGTTATTTTATTTTTTTAAAATCCCCCTGTATTTCCATAGTCCTTTGTTTCTTCCAAGTAGCCCTATCAACAAAGGCCTCTGGTTTTGTTCCTGCCGCTTCTATATACATTATAATACAAAGTCCTTTGTAAAGCTTTTAACTTCACAAAGATGTGGAGTATTTGCTCCTTGATGAGAGATTAGAGACAGGAAACTCTAGCAGCATGTAGGAAACTACTAAATGTTCCTAGTCTCCTGTACAGCAACTGTCTACTTAAGTTTTCTTCCATCTCCCTCAATGAAAAGGAGCAACTGAGATATGCAATACGGTAGCAACATACACACTTCATATTTTCAGAGTTTATAAACTCAGTACATCAGAGATTTAAGCTAATATAGCTTCTAGTTGATCTCATCATGAGCCTGCCATGTATGTCCTCACACACACTATACAAAACAACAGTATTTTTTCCAACAGGATTTGGAGAGGTTTTTCATTTTGTCTGGAGTCCTGCTTTTGGATTTCTTTGGCTGTTGCTGGCTATCAGAGTACTGAATGCCAGCCACAATGGCCGCATCAAAGACCTCTTTGAGGTTTTTCTGAGTCAAAGCTGAACACTCGATGTAAGATGCAGCTTTTATTTCCTCAGCACAGAACTTCGCGGCTTCCTCTGCAACAGGCTTTTCTTTGCATTTGTCCAGCTCAATAAGGACTTTGACATCCTCACGGAGGTCTGACTGTGTCCCAACCAGAATAATAGGCGCTTTGGGGCAATGACATCGGATTTCAGGAACCCACTTTTCACTCACGTTCTGGAAGGAGGAAGGGCTCACAACACTGAAGCAGAGCAAGAAGATGTCTGTGTTGGTGTAGCACAGTGGCCGAAGCTTGTCAAATTCATCCTGTACAAAGCAAAGCAACATTATATTCACCAGTGTTAGAGGTGGATTAAGAATTCTTGGGGCCTTGGGCCACTATCCTTAACACCCTTCTCTGTGGCGGTGACAGCACAGATCCTTCTGCAGCCAAGAGGTTGCTTCCTGCTTTAAAGCGTGCCTGCAGAATAACAGCACCAGTGCAGGGCCGGCCCGAGGCATGTGCCACCAGTGCCCAGGCACATGGACTTGCGGCGACCTCCGAGGGGCCCCGTGTCACCGCTGCCGCGGGTTGGAGATGGAGTCGTGAGGTTGCTTTATTAAAATTTTAGTTTGTTTTTTAATGTTGGAAGGGCTTGTACGACGGGAGCGCAGCGGTTCCCCCTGCCTGGAATGCTCTCGGGAGTTTTTGGGAGCTGGGACAGGAGTCCTGTTTCAGTTCCCTCCCCCATTCTCTGCCCGGGCCGTCGCACCCTCCCCTGCCCATCTCCCCACCCGCTTCCCTCTCGCCCCCGCCCCGGCACCTTTTCACGTGGGAAGGGCAGGTTGCGCTGCACCGACCAGGGGAGCACTGCTGCTTCCCAGAGGGTTCCCCCGAGGTCCTGGGGGTACCGCGGGGAGCGCCCTTGGATGCCCGGGAGGGGAGCCGCCTCGAAGCACATGGGCTAGGCATGCATGGGCTCGAGTGGAGCCGAGCGGGGGCTGACCGTGCAGGTCTGGGGTCACCACTGGTGGCGGGTTTGGCGCTTTTACAACGGAGGTTGTGGGGGAGTGTTCATTGGAGGTGGGCTGCTTGTGGCAGGACTGGCAGTAAAAGAGGCATACCTGGCCCACATGGCATTCAGCAGTGTGAGTGCAGCAGGGCCAGCTGACCTTTGGGTTCCCGCAGCAAGGCTTGGCACATGGCCCCTCAAACCCTTGGGCCGGCCCTGACCAGAGGTAGCTTCAAAATGGGCAGCTCCCTCTGTTTCTGGAACTCTGGGCCCATTCATTCATCTGCCCCTGAGCAACGTAGGTACCAGTACATTTCATTACAGGAAGCTAAACTGCTGAATCCATAAGAAGTGATCCATTTTACCTTTATGTCTAGGCACAAATGTAATTTACTGACCACAGAATACAATGCTTTAGTGGCAGAAACTACAGATATGACAACTAAGAACTTTCTCTCTACTTTCCTTTGTAATACATAAAACAGAGGTTCCCAGTCTGTGAGTCAAGAAACCAAGTGGGGTTGTGCCATCTGTGGATGGGGATGCAATCTAGACTGATATACTTTATTATTACCCATCATTTATATAGTGGGTTCAGAGTGCTCTAAAGTGTTTATTTAGTTCACCCTCACCAACAACCCTGTGAGGTAGGTCATTATTATTCCCATTTCACAGATAGGGAATATTGACTAGCCCAAGGCCACTATGAGTTCATGGCTATAATGGAATTTGAATCCTGGTCTCCCAAGGTCCAAAGCCAACACCTTATCTACTGGGCTATATGCTCACTCAAAGAGCCAGGTTTGCATGTCTTAGTTGTGGTTAAGAGTCATGGGATTATATTTTAGTTTCAAAATGCATCCACATGGACAAAACCTTTGAGAACTACTGGCTTAAATGCATCCCAACAATACTGGCATCTGTGTACTTCCAACCTATCAATGGAAGATTCAGCTAGAGGAATCAGAGCAGGGTCTAAGGGTAAAGAAATTGAACCACTTGATCAACTCAAATACAAGTGTACTAAGGCTAGCCACACTGACACACCTATAGATTGAAGAAAAATTGACTGCAAATGTTCCTAGCAAAAAATATGCTGAACAAATTAAGATTTAATACAATCCAACTGAACATGCGAATAAAAGATGACCTCCCTGCTATTTCAGGTTTGTATTTATTGTGGCTGTCAGTTTTAATGAATTACAATTTACCAGCTTAGCATGCCAGTGGCATGACTTAATAAAGCCTTCACTTCTCATTCCCTCTGGGCTGCATCATGCTCATCTGAACCCCCAAAGTTTTTTTTCCCCTTTCTTAACAAAAAGGGAATCTACAAAGCCCTTTTTCATCTTGAGAAACCAACTAGCAATCACAGGGAAGATGAGCATCTCAGAGAAAAAGATGAATTTGCCATCATGGCATTCTTGAACATTATAGCAGCTCTCAGAACTGTAGGCGAAGAATGTAAAATGGAGGCAAGGGTTAAGTATGCGTGGCCTGATTTTATGCTGACAGCAGAATTAAAACACAGTAACACTAGCAGCCTAAACAGGTAGGATTTGGCTCAATTGTGATGACATTTTAATTAAAATTTGTCACATTCTTCAAGGATCTTAACATTAAGAAGTGCAAAGAGCAAATACAGTCTACGTTTCTCTAGTATCAACATCTTACTGTCAAATTGCAAGTAATGTGTTAATTTGTCAGGACTGGAGATTCTTTTCAGAAGCTTTAAAACAGACTATGATATGGATTTAAAACCCCATTAAAAAAAATCTCACAAGCCAGTTCTGTAATGAAATTTCCTTCCCTGGTAATGCAAAAACAGTAGTTTATAAGGCAACCGAAGTCAAGAAAGCAGACTTGACTTCATTAGCTCTCTGGTTTCTCAGATTAAATGATCTGGGTCCCATATATCTGAAAGACCGCCTATCCTACCATGTCCAATTGCATCCCCTACAGTCGGCCAGGAGCACCCTTTTACAGGTTCTATCTGTGACGCTTGTCCGTAGGACGGGTATACGCGGGAGGGCATTCTCCATTGCTGCCCTGACTTTGTGAAACTCCTTCCCCAGGTCCACTTGAGCCCGAGGGTGATTTCAGACATGATGGGGTGAATATTCACCCCGCCACAACCACAGTGAAATGAGGGGCCGCGCTGAACTGCGGTGAACGTCTGTTTGTCACCCGCCAGATGTTCACCACAGTCGAACGCGGGCTGCGTTTGCATTGACCATGCTTTGTTACCTCTCACCACCCGGAGGTAACGAAGCATGGTCAAAGGCCACCATGGCCACGGTGAAGGGTTCGTCACGTCTGTTTACTCACCCTTCACCACGGTCGGGGTTCGCCTTCACAGTCCCCGGCGGGGGGTGCGGCCGGATAGGCCGCACTTCCTGCCCGTCGCGCTGGGGGGCGGGCCGACGGCAGCGCGCAGGGACGGGGCCGTGCAGCCGCACGCAGCACTGCAAGGCCCCGCCCCCTCCATGGTTGGGTGAGCCAACAGACATGACAGCCGCCTGAATTGACCGCGGACCGTGGTGTCTCGTTCCCCACGGGTGGGGGTGGAAGAGGGGGGAGAACGTCTGTTCGCCCACCCCTTGACCCCTGCCCATGGTCCAAACCACCCCACGCCCCGCGGTCACTTCAGGCAGCCGTAACGTCTGAAATCACTCTGAGTCGAAGTGTCTTCCAGAGGCAATGTTACTCTTCTATTTGAAAAAGTATTTGGCAGGTAGGAATAGGGGCTGGTTTGGGTTTTGGGGTAAGGTTTTGGGGGAGCGTGGGAGGTTTTATTGCTTGAATTTGTTTATAACAATATTTATATACAATTTATGGATTGTAAGTTACCCCGAGCGTCTGTGAGAACAGCAGCATATAAATGTAAAAATAAAAATAAAAAAATAGCCTGAGGAAGCTGACAAGAACCCGGAACTCTTACCATATATATATATATATATTTTTAAAGGTATCTGGGATGAAGTGTATCGTACTGCACAGTACAGCCCTCCTTGGGTCACGAATTTGGGACCAAACTGGGCAGAAGCTCAACTGCATTGGGCCGGATAAGCCAGGCTGTGCCGAGTCCAAGCCGGAGGTTTCATTCTGGGTGGCCCTGCCCCACCACGAGGCAGCGGGATGCCAGGTACTCTGCAAGGGGTGGACCTACCTCAGAAAATGGTGGGGTTAAGGTGCTTTCCAACATGACCACGCCCCATACAGAGCACTTTGACATCATGATGATGCTTTGTAAAGGGTAGTGTCTCCTGGAAGTAGGGAGCCCAGCCTTCACAGGACCGGGCAGGACCAGTGAAGTCCCATCAGACTCTCCTGCACAGCACAGGTACCAGGGAGGCCCTGCAAGTCATAAAACCGCATGTTCCTGCTTATGAAATGTTGCATCTTAGGTTCTGGCTTTGGCTTTCAAATTCAATGAATCTAACAAAGATAAATGCTACAAGGAGGATGCACTCCTTTTGTATTAACAGTACAACCTAGAGAGACTCCAGGGCCGCATCTTTTTCGCAAATGACAAGAACGCTTACAATTTCTTACCTATTTCTAGGTGTTGATACCTGCAGAAATAGGCTGCAGTCCTCAAACCACTTTCTCCAGATTTCACTGCAGAGTGAGTGACTTCAGGACTGCAGCCTTCAGTGCTAGTTTCAAAATTAGATTATGGTGAGGGAAGAAGGAACAGTTTTATTTTGTTCATGTTTAGTTTTACTGTTACCCTGTCCTTCCCCACTAAAAAGCCCAACTTTCTAAAGATTTAGATTTTTGGATTTAAGAAGCCTAACTTCACCTAACTTGGGTATCCAAATCTCTTCTGCATTATACGGATCACACAGACAGCATCTGATCTCATGTTAAAAGGAACACCCATGACTCATTTTACTGAGATGGAGACTAAATAGTTCAGATGATATCTCATCTGAACTACATTGGGCATTTTTACACACATGTTAAAGTTCTGGATTTTTCAATCTTCTGGGTTTACAAGCCCACAAGTAAGTTCCAGATGCATTTTTCACACGCACACGGCCCTGAGGCAGTTCCTGGATGCATTTTTCACACGCACAAGGCCCTGAGGCAGTTCCTGGATGCATTCTTCACACATACACGCTGCCCTGAGGCAGCCTAAAGTAGCCGCAGCTGTAGATGTGACAGGCTGCCAAGGAAACCAAGTGACCACAGCTGCCTGGAGCAAAGCAGTTTACCAGGAGAACTTTTTACACACAAAAGTTCTACACAGAAGTTCAAAGATCTGGACGTTTAAGATCTGGGTGAGTGATTTAGACACACAGAAAGTTCAGAATGTAACAGCAAACATCCAGGAGAAATGTGTATGTAAAAACACCCAATGTCTCCATCTCTTACAATTGGGACTAAACCACCCCCTCTGATTTTTT
>QEPC01010207.1:156287-173011 GCA_003113815.1 Sphenodon punctatus
ATATATATATATATATATATATATATATATATATATATATATATATATATATATATATATTTTTAAAGGTATCTGGGATGAAGTGTATCGTACTGCACAGTACAGCCCTCCTTGGGTCACGAATTTGGGACCAAACTGAGCAGAAGCTCAACTGCATTGAGCCGGATGAGCCAGGCTGTGCCGAGTCCAAGCCGGAGGTTTCATTCTGGGTGGCCCTGCCCCACCACGAGGCAGCCGGATGCCAGGTACTCTGCAAGGGGTGGACCTACCTCAGAAAATGGTGGGGTTAAGGTGCTTTCCAACATGACCACGCCCCATACAGAGCACTTTGACATCATGATGATGCTTTGTAAAGGGTAGTGTCTCCTGGAAGTAGGGAGCCCAGCCTTCACAGGACCGGGCAGGACCAGTGAAGTCCCATCAGACTCTCCTGCACAGCACAGGTACCAGGGAGGCCCTGCAAGTCATAAAACCGCATGTTCCTGCTTATGAAATGTTGCATCTTAGGTTCTGGCTTTGGCTTTCAAATCCAATGAATCTAACAAAGATAAATGCTACAAGGAGGATGCACTCCATTTGTATTAACAGTACAACCTAGAGAGACTCCAGGGCCGCATCTTTTTCGCAAATGACAAGAACGCTTACAATTTCTTACCTATTTCTAGGTGTTGATACCTGCAGAAATAGGCTGCAGTCCTCAAACCACTTTCTCCAGATTTCACTGCAGAGTGAGTGACTTCAGGACTGCAGCCTTCAGTGCTAGTTTCAAAATTAGATTATGGTGAGGGAAGAAGGAACAGTTTTATTTTGTTCATGTTTAGTTTTACTGTTACCCTGTCCTTCCTCACTAAAAAGCCCAACTTTCTAAAGATTTAGATTTTTGGATTTAAGAAGCCTAACTTCACCTAACTTGGGTATCCAAATCTCTTCTGCATTATACGGATCACACAGACAGCATCTGATCTCATGTTAAAAGGAACACCCATGACTCATTTTACTGAGATGGAGACTAAATAGTTCAGATGATATCTCATCTGAACTACATTGGGCATTTTTACACACATGTTAAAGTTCTGGATTTTTCAATCTTCTGGGTTTACAAGCCCACAAGTAAGTTCCAGATGCATTTTTCACACGCACACGGCCCTGAGGCAGTTCCTGGATGCATTTTTCACACGCACAAGGCCCTGAGGCAGTTCCTGGATGCATTCTTCACACATACACGCTGCCCTGAGGCAGCCTAAAGTAGCCGCAGCTGTAGATGTGACAGGCTGCCAAGGAAACCAAGTGACCACAGCTGCCTGGAGCAAAGCAGTTTACCAGGAGAACTTTTTACACACAAAAGTTCTACACAGAAGTTCAAAGATCTGGACGTTTAAGATCTGGGTGAGTGATTTAGACACACAGAAAGTTCAGAATGTAACAGCAAACATCCAGGAGAAATGTGTATGTAAAAACACCCAATGTCTCCATCTCTTACAATTGGGACTAAACCACCCCCTCTGATTTTTTTGAGACACTCTTACACTTCTTGATTAGTAACAGCAGACAAAGCAAGGAGAGCCTTGATTTATCAAGTCTTCCTGAAGCTAATGCCATTGCTACTCCAATTCCATGGGTTCCATCAACAAGGATGTGGTTACAATTACATCTGCCACAGTCTGATTCTAAATTTAAATATTGGCTGAAGCTTGATGCTCTGCTACTGTATTCCAGACCCAAGCATTGGATTGCAGCACCTCCCTTACTGGCCTACTTCATATTACTGCCCAAAGCAGTTACATTTTATACTTGAGTTAAACACAGCAGCACAGGTGAAATTCAGTGCTGATTCAGCATCAGATGGGGAGCAAGGGGACATGGCAAATTCAGTCTCTCAAGAGCATACAAAAGTCCTAAGTAGACTTTTGTGTTCTGTCTGTGCTATCTGTGTTCTGTCTGTGCTCTGGATACTCCAAATGATTGCTCCAAATGATGTGTGTTTTCATAAAGACTTGGGTACCCATGCTTAAAACATAACTCCTGTGCCCTGGAAAATAATCATCCTTTAAATGGGATTGGGGGGGGGGGGCAGAGGGAGGTTATGCTACCCCTCTTTTGAGTTGTTTTATGGATTTTGTGTGTGTTATTTATGGCTTTTAGCAATATTTTAAATTATGTTGTAAGCTGCCTCGAGTTACATGTGCGGGAGAGGCGGGGTAAAACTTCCGTAAATAAATAAATAAATATTTCGGACTCCGACCTGGCCACTCTCATCCATGCTTTCATCACCTCAAGACTGGACTACTGCAATGCGCGCTACATGGGGCTACCCTTGGTGACAGTTCAGAAGCTGCAGCTAGCGTGGAACACGGCGGCCCACCTCCTTACGAGGGCAGGTCGCCATGAGCACATTACACCGGTGCTCTGTTCTCTGCACTGGCTGCCGATAGTCTTCCAGGCCCAATTCAAGGCGTTGGTTTTGACCTATAAAGCCATACACGGCCTGGACCCTACTTACCCTGCATGACCCCAGGCCCTGGATCAGCCCCTGCGGTTGGCTGGGAGCGCCCTTCTTGAGGTCCCCCCGAGCTTCTTGGGTGGCAACGATGAGGAGGGCATTCTCGGTGACATACCATGGCTGTGGAACTCCCTCCCAGCAGAGGCCCAGGTGGCACTGGACCTCTCCGCCTTTTGAAGACAGTGCCTGGCTGTTCCACCAGGCTTTTGATGAGGGAGGCAGGTGGGGACTTTTGGGGGAGGGAGGGTTTTTTAAGCTCCATCTTTGTGTTTATTTTATATTGCTCGTTTTATATTTGTATTTTATATTTATATCATAGCTGTATTGTATGTTTTTAATTATATATTGTTAGCCGCCCCAAGCTGCTGACAGCAGGAGGGTGCAGGATAGCAGGGACACTTTTGCTGCTGATAGGTGCAGACAGGTGGCAGTAGCAGCACTCTCACTGCCTTACTATAGTAGTGCCCACACCAGCCTCCGGCACAGTCTCTCCCCTGACAGGGACAAAGCTGGTGCTGCTGACATGGGGGAGGGCAGGAGGTTGGTGTTAGAGGGTTTTTTGCCACCAAATAGCTGATCACCAGCCTCCCTCAAACTTATTCAAGTTCTGAGCAAGGGCTGGCAAAATAGAGGAAGGAGCAGGGTAACGCTGTGAAAGGTCCTAGCCAGGCAATGCCCCATGTCCTTCTGAATTACCCCCTCCTGCCCCATGCTTCCGAGGTCCAGAGGCAGGGCTTCCAGGGTGACTTAAACACCTCATCTCTCTTCACCTCTTCTTTCTTAAAGACAGTGGCAACACATTCTATAGAAAACTGCTGACTGGTTCCCACATGAAGACCATCCATGGACAGCACCAGTGCAGCCCAGCAGATAAGCTACTTGACTTGGACCTAGGAGATCATGGTTCAAGTCCTAACTTAGCCATGAACTCACTGGGAGGCCTGGGGTAAGTTACTCTCTCTCACCCTCAGTTCCCATCTGTAAAATAGGAATAATAATGACCTACCCATGGAGTTTGTGTGTGCATGAGCGAAATAAGGATTATAAAGCACTTTGAATTCTGAAAGTGCTACAGAAGTTATAAGTATAATCTTATAACAACAATAAATTAAACACACTTACTCATGAGTAAATCCAGTTTATTCCAGTGGGGCTTACTGACAAGTAAGTGTCTTTAGGACTGCAGCCACTGAAAGGAAAATAGGCTGAGCTAAAAGAGAAAAACACCCATTCACTCCTCTTTGCCAAGCATAGGTGTTAAGAATTATGTCCTACAATAGCAATTTCATAAGATGATCATACATTGGAAATTCCTAAATTAATTAAGTTCTTAGGAGGGCTATTTTGTAGGACAGCTTCTTCCTTCTCTTGTCATTGAAATGAAACAAGTAGCTTCACTGACCTGCCCAGCTGTATCACAGAGTTGGAGTCTTACTGGTCGGCCATCTACAGACACAACAGCTTAAGAGAAAGAAAAGAAAGTTAGTATGTCCCACATTTTCCTTTCAAAAAAAGAATTAGATCTTTGCTCAACATTTGTTCCCATTTATCCTTGAGTTAATTTAGATTTAACAACCTGAAGAGCTGGAAGTAAATCTGTCACTAACACTTGTGCATACACACAACCTGCTGGGCTTTTCGGTTCATTTCCCAGCAACTGTGATGAAGGAGCAATAAACCACTAAGCTAAAACAAAAAAACCCAAAATCTAAACCCCTCTTTGATGGCACAAAAAGAGAGCGCTAACCTGAAAGGTTCTGTTCTCTCTCTCGCTGCAAAGGGGATTAATTTTCTTGTCACGTTTGTGTTTGTAAAGCTCTGGGACAAAAGAAATCCTCCTCCTTTTAAATTAGGACAGACAAGGCAAATATTTACCTTTTCCCCTGAGAACTTCTCGCACTGCTCAGTTTTGACTGTTTGCCTATTTATTTATTTAACAGCCCTCGTCGCCCCCCCCCCAAAAAAAACCCCTATCTGGATAGGTGACCACGTGCAAATACTTGCTGCCAACCGGGCCATGTAGGAGAGATCATCCACATTATTTCCTTCTCACGATCATTCACAATGCTTGAACCCTGGGTGTAGTACTCGTTTATAATTTTGCTAGTACTGCCATCAGTAGACCGGATTTGCAATAATGCAGAAAAAGAGCTCCAACCGTTTAGAAATAACTATGTTTAGCTTTAAAAGCAAACCGAATTCTTGCTGTTAACTTCAGCCCCAAAGATACCCAAGGTAAGGCTGTTTTGGATCAGTTCTATCCAGGCTACAAAACGGAGCAGTGCAGCTGATTTGCGCCTCAAAGCTAAGCCTCCCAGCTGAGCTTGCCGCCTCTAAGAGATAGGGGCAACCAAGCGTGAGGAACAGTTCCACATTTAATACGCTTAACGCCCTGCAGCCTTATTAAAACTTCGAGAGAATGACAAGATATAAAATTAAAGCAGTTCTCCAGGGAGGGGGCAGTTTCAACAAAGCCATCCATCTCTGCACACACATGCTCACCTCCCCCCGCACAATCAATACACATTGGGTCTCATGGAGGGGGAAGGAAGAAGGGTTTGTTTTCCCCCTTTAAATAATCCCAACTGGAGGACGAAGGCTTAGGAAGCATTCAGAGAGGTTTTCAAAATGATACAAAAATAATTGAAAACCGTACAGGGTCTTCCTTCGGTACAGCCGGTTTGTACGTACCTTGAATAAAGGGAGGACTAATGCCCCAGTGCACAAGCGCCGCCGAGCCAGGCAAGCATGCTGCTTCATAAAGAAACACCACCGAGAACGGGACCAAGAGAGCTGAGCTATCAGCACCCCTCCCCCGCCCCACAGCGCTGGAGATATTTTTCACCTGCCCACGGCAGCGCCCCACCCTATGGCCTCCCATTCCTAAAGTGGAGGGTGGGGGGGGGATCCACGCAGATCCCCCATGCAGAACCCTAGATCTGGGTCCCCGCGGCAGGTTACAGCCAGAGACGGATTCCCCCTAGAGGAAGAGGAGTGACTACCCCCCATGCAACTCCAGAGCCGGGTGACCCTGCAGCAAGGAGGGGGAAGACTCCCCGCATGCAAGTGCCCAGCCCTTACCTGAGAAGTTGTCGAAGGCGGTGGGGATGTATTCCGTGGGGTACCCGTTCGTGGTGTAACTCACCACCAGGCTGGTCTTGCCCACAGCCCCGTCTCCCACCATAACGCACTTAATGCTGCGGCGCGGCTCGGCTCCAGCCCCGGCTCGGCAGCGGCTCCCCAAGGCTGCCCCCAGCGCCGCCGCCCGGCTGCTGCGTACCCTGCGTGGGGGCACCGGGGGCACCTCGCAGCCTCCTGGCACCGGCTTGCTGATGTAGCCCGCCTCCCCCTCCTGCTGCGGCGGCATCCCCCTGGCACCGGGGAGGGAGATCCCAGCGGACAGGGGGGCCGGAGGATGGCTGGGAGGGGACACAGCCACTGGGCTGGAGGCGCAGCAAGGAAGGGGCCAGGGCAGTAGGGGCTCGCCCAGCAACTGGGAAAGACACTGGGGGTGGGTCTCAAGTCGAGAAGCAGCAGCTAATGAGGACGATGAAGAAAGATCCTTGCTTAATCACACCCCGGTCTCATTTGCTTGCTGTCTGTAGATACTCCAACGGGGACGGTCGGGGAGCAAAGCCTCCTTCTCCAGGGCTTCAGTAGCTCCCGATCTTCTTGGGGGCAACTCCTGCCAGCGCTGCACGGCTCTCCCGCTTTTCGGCAGCAGAAGGAAGGCTCAGGTGGCTGCAAAGTCAGACCCGGCGAGGCACGATCCCCTAAGCAGGCAGCAGCGGCCGGAAAACCTGTGTACACTGCGCTCGCCTCGCCTCACACTGAGGAGGACACGCCAGCCCGCGGTCTTTGCTTCCAGATGACATAATAGTGCACGGGGAGCAGGCTGGGGAGAGAGAGAGGGAGGGACCAATGGGCGGGACCCGGTGCTAGGGTTGCTCGGCAGGCGGCGCTGCGAGCAAGACTCTCACCAACCCAGCGGGGCGGCCACAGGAGGCAAGTTGCGGCAGCCGCAACGTGCGCCTCCTGCCGCGAGCTCGGGGGCATTAACCTCCTCACACACATCTCATTGGCCAGTTCATTCCCCGTTCGAATGCTGAAACAATCCGCGTTGGAATTTTTTCACATCCCTTCTCCCTAGCCCACCCCTGCCGGGTGCCCTCCGTCTTTCCCTACTGCTAGGAGCCCCTTCTCCCTCTTGACCTTCCTGCCTTCGCTCCCGTATTTTCTGTGTCCCATTTCCTCTTTCTCGTATCCCTTGTTCTCTCTCTGTCTTCTTCCCTTCTTATTCCCACTGCCTGCTTCTCATTCTCTCTCCCCCACTTCCCTTTCTCCAGTTCTCCCTCCTTCCATCTCCTTTGTCCCCTTCCCCTCTCCCCAAGGCTCAGCTGTAAAGTTGTCTAATTTAATCAAAGATCTGCCTGTTTCACAGAAGGAAACAAAGTTTCCGAATTAATTATGAGTATTAATGATTCTTCTTCATCGTTTCTTCTATTCACCATTTACTCCCCCCATCCCTACGTGTTCCATGGAACGAACCATCTTCAGCTCTTTGCAACATGTCCTGCTCATCCTATAAAATTGGATTGCATGTTAATATCACTGACAACTTTCTGTTTTCTCCTAGCTCTTTATTGTGTCATCTCCTCCCCTGTTGAGTGCAAGATCCTTTACTGGCCCAAGGATTTTCTTTTTGAAGGATAGGTCTAATTTTTGTGTGTATTATAGTCCAACCTTTGCTGCCATATAACATTATTGGTAAAATCAGAGTGGAGCAGATGTCCAGTTTTAATTTCCTTGTTAAACTTTTTGACAGCAGGACAAAATGAAATCCTACTGCATTGCAAACAAGCTTGTATTTCTGCACCACCCTGGAGCCCACCCAGAGTAAATGACCCCACTCTGAATCGGTGATAAACCCCTGATTCAAAGAAGAAACAGCTTCCCTGAAATGCAGGATCTTTGTGTTCACTTCATGGTAAGGCAGGCTATGCTGCAGTAAATTACCACAGGAAAAAGTATATTGGGTTAGGGCATATTAACATAAAGGTAATCACAGGGAAAAAACAGGTTATCACATAGAAGCCCTGCAGTCTACCCCAATATTTCATGTGGCATATGGGCACTACCAGGGGAAAATGCAAGTATTTCTGGGTATTACTCAGTCCCAGATCATGGTGATGGGAAGGAATCCTCCAAACTGAAACAAGTTTGGATGACCACCTGATAGCTCAAGTCAACTCTTATGTTTACTTGCTGTTACCTTTCTAGTTCTGGTACATGGTACAAACATAGAAAGAAGGCTTCACTGAAAGCTTGTTTTCATCCAACGGAATTTTGAAGTTGCTTCGTCTAAGGAATCCAAGGTGGCTTCAGCACTTAAAATATTTAGAGCTAAATTGCAGGCCCAGTTATTATATGGAGTAGAAATTATGTCCTCTTCCAATAATGATTTAGAAATTGTTCAAAACAAATTTCTTAAACTACTATTATTTTTACCTGGAAATATCCCAGGTTTGTTGGTTTGAGCCGAAATGGGATCTATTTCTATCTTCTATTGTCTGCCTGAAATATTGGTCCAAACTTTGTACTTTGGATGGTTTTCATTTACCTTATCTATGGCTGCTAGAGCAGATAGAACATAAGGCCTATCCTTGGTTCTCTAAGGCCGTTTTTAAATGGATGCAGAGGAGGGCAGGTCCATGTGCACTTTTACACGGTTGGTACCACACGTGTCCACTGAGTAGACATGTGTGGTACCGTCTTGTTTAACAATGTCATAAGATATTTAATATGATGGTTTGAGTGGGCTTTTCTTTTACATTTCTGCTGGGCAAATCATTTTAGCCTGATAGCTAAATAAATAGCCTGATCAAAGACTAATTGATATTGCTTATCAAGAGGATCTAGCCAACATTTTTTCTGGAAAGTGGCTCCCTGGCACTCAGTATTCAAATCTGGTATCAACTTTGAATCATATTTGCAGGTATTATACAACTCTTCTCTCTGTAGAGCTTATACACAACTTTGATTACAGTTATTTAGTTCTGCTGTGCTCGAGGACCGATATGATCAGATTCCTTATGAGCAACAAGTATGTCCATGTGGTTCCAGGGAGTTTGAAGATCTAGTGCATATTATTTTTTATTGCTGATATTATGAGGAACTGAGATACATGTATTGGCGGCTAAAGAATCTCTTTTATAAAGCCAAAACTTGAGCTCTTATTGACTTCTGATATTTTTAAATATTAAATCTATATCTTATTTTGCCTTTTTAGCTGTTGGTTTGCGTGAAAAAAAATGTTTAAGGATGATTATTTTAGTCCTTTTTGTATAATTGAAATGCGATGTGTCATCTTGTTTGTATGATTTTATGATGATTATTGTATTATATATACATATATGCATTTTGATGGGTAATAGCTGAATAAATACTTGGCTTGACTTAGTTGTTACTCCAAGGTTCCCCTGAGGCACTTTATGCCTTAAAGTGCCCCAGGAGAATTTATGCTAATGTCCAGGAGAATTTATGCTTATTTATCCTTACTCTGCTTTATGTGAACAAATCCCCAGGGCTGGACTTAGTTAGCATAGGGCAACCTGGGCAGCCACCCTAGGCCCTACTCTTTCTGAGGGCCCCGCAGTGGTCTCTATTTGCACCAGGACAGGTTGTGGGGGCACCACCCTCTCTCAGTGGGGGCCCAACCTGACCACCTTCAGGGCACCACAGAGGTTTCCCCCAAGGGGGAGTGTAGTAGTGGTAAAAATAAACTTNTGCGAGCAAACCTGAGCAGATAACGGACATTCAAAGAGGTAATGATTAAGATCCTCAATCTGAGTTGAGCAGTCGCATGTCCTTTGATGATATAGGATACCACACAAACGCCCCTCTAATACTTTCGTGGGCATTAGCTGGAATCTACCCAATGTTAACGCTTTCCTTAGAGCAAAGTTTGATATGTAGTTTAGATAAGGTTCTAACTGGTGAATCATTTTAATCCTCCCATACTGGGGAGCAATCACCGATGCGGCCACCCATGCCATGTCCTGTTGCTTGAAAATATTAGATAATCGCAACTCAAACAGACTTTTCAAAGCAGACCGCGGAAGTCCCTCCAAACCCTCCAAGGATAAGCCCATTACCCTCAAGAGGTTTGTGAACCGGACCCTCCATATGTACTTGTTTCTAAGGTGTTCCTGTTCCTCCCAACAAGCATGTGGGAGACTGTCCTTAGCCATAAACCTTAATCTGATCCAAAATCAACAGATGGACGCTTGTGCTCTATAATTTATCGAAAGGACACCTGTTTCTGCCATCAAAAAAGGCACAGGGGTATAGAGTGGAGAGCCCAGAATCCTTCTAAGAATCAGATTTTGTACCACATCAAGAGGAGAAGCATCAAACCCCCATAATTCAGCTCCATAGAGCATTTGGGGCACTAGTTTATACAGCAACAATTGAATAGCTGGTTCAACTAATTTTCCCCCACTAGTGGCCCAAAACTTGATAATTCCTCCTGCTGTTTGCTGGGCCTTTAATTTGGTTGCTACCACATGGTGAGACCAAGAGCCAGAGGCGGCAAAATTTATCCCCAGGTATCTAAACTGTGGCACTTGGTTGATTTTTCTTCCATCAAGCTCCCATCTGCACGTACGAGTTTTCCTGGCAAAACCAAGGGGGAGTGGCCACCAGGGCCCATGCATTTTATCTTCACCCTGGGCCCTGCAGATCTTAAGGCTGGCCCTGATCCCTTGTGAAATCCTGTTCACAACATGTTGAAAGACAACTCAACCTCAGCAGTCAAAGGACTCTCTGGCTTCTAGGAAGGGTAAGGAGACAGCTCAGCCACTCATAGGTGGGTGCTGTCTTACCATTTCCTAAATTGCCAGATTCAGGTGTTAGATGTGGAGAGCATGTTCCACACCTTCCAATATTTCACAGATGAAAATAGGTACAAGCTCTGCTCCCTCAGCCAATAAGCCCCGCTTCCTCTCATACACATGAGCATGCTTGTACTCACACTTGCTCTCTTCCACACGTTGACTCTCATTCACACACACATACACACACATGCATTCTCATACACATACTCTTGCATTCTCATTCACAATCATGCACACGCACACACATGTACCTGCACAGAAAGCAGCAGGCAGGACCCGGCTATGTCCACCTTCAGGAAGCAGGACAGAGGAAGTGTAGGAAGTGTTTCCTGTCCCCTGCACCGTTTCGTCTACACAGAGTTTTCCCTGTTGTACCAATTTTGGGACCCTTGTAGGTTGCAGCACTGGAAAAGTGCTGCAAGAGTCCAAAAAGCTGTACCATAACAGGCAAATTGGTAGAGTTAGTGGGTATGATCTGCAGGGTGGTGGTAAGCAATGTTCTCTTAGAATTCCTTGTTTTGTTTTAGGGGTCTGATCACATGACTGAGAAATTGGGGGTATGTTTTAAGAGGGACCTTGCTCTTTCCAGGAGGCCCACTACTGCCCTACTGAAAAAGTCTGCTCCAACTTTGTTCATCCTGAGTGAAATGCAGACAAATTGGGGGCACAGTAGGGTAAACTCAGTCAAAGTGGTTGCAGGTCAGGTGTATGTTATTCTGTAACTATCTCGTGCTTTGATAATAAAGATAATACTGCTAAACCTTTGTTTCTTATATCTTTGCCACAATGTCTCTGCAGGGATTACACTAATAATGGTTCCCACAGCAAGGCAGAGCCCTGAAAGCACAGGTATAAGTGAATCAGGGAGGCTACTAGGAATTTTAAACATTGGTTTTGGGTGTAGGGTGGCTGGCTGGTGGTGTCAAAATGTTAAGTTGTTAAAGAAGGGATCTAAGTCCTAAATGTTCCCTTGAATCTCAGAGGGAGAAATGCTGACTAAAGACTGCACAGACCTGGCTGACTCACTAGAGGTCAACTGCAATTTGGAGTCTCTTATGTCCTCTTGTGCAGTGGCAGTTTTAGAACTTGGCATTTGGAGTGGCCAGAGGGAGGGTCTCTGTGTTGGGGGGGTATACCCAAAACAAGGCAAAACTTTGAGAGAGTTGTTGATGGTGTAGTAACAAAAGTGCAAATTGGCAGGGGATAAGCTCTGCCCTCCAGAAACCCTAAACCTTTTTTCATGATAACAATTTTAAAAGCAAACTTTAAAAAAGGAAATCAATCTCACACAATCTCCAAGGCAATGACTGTTCTTTTCTTCTTATAGTTGGAGAGGGGAAGAACCTTCACCCCTGGTTTTATACTCATGGTTGCTGTAATAATTGTCCTTATATTGATAATTGAACCTTGTTTCAATGGCACCACATGAAGTGATTATATTAAGCACATTTGTAGGGTTGGGCTCTGGTGCTCCCTTGTCTCTTGCCACCATAGTATCTGAGCACCTCAGATCGTGATTAATCATTTCTGACAATGAAATAGACTGTGGTACAATTGGGCTCAAGCTTCTTTGAATGTGCTGCAGGGCCCATCATATAACCAGACAGGCCTATGGAGTTGGAAGGAGGCACTGGGTGTTTTCAAACATGACAGTAACACGGATTAATCTGTTTTATTATTTTATTTATTTATTTATTTTATTTCCTTCCACTTTTACCCTGCCCCTCTTGTACAAAGTGACTCGGGGTGGCTCACATATATATAAAACGAATACATTATCATAAAAATACACAATATAAAAACAGCCGCAGTACATAAAAATTCCTGATCTGCATAAAAAAAGAACTCCACCCAACTCCCCATTAACCCATCCTACCCTCCACCTCGTCAAACACCTGATGGAAGAGCCAGGACTCACAGCTTCGTCAGAAAGCGAGATCCGGTCTGAGGCAACTCTCCACCGGGAGGGCATTCCACAGCGACAGCGTGACCACCAAGAATGCCCGCCTGTCTGATCAGACCCACCAATAACGCGGGTCAACTATCCTGGGATTAGTATCATGGGGGAAAAAACTGACATCCTGTCATGGTATCTAATAGCACATGACTGTGGGGTGATCGTATTACCTCTGTCATCCTTCAACAATGCATTGCGGAGCGCCAAGTTTAAATACTTGCAGAACAAAGGGATGAGTTTCCATTTTCTTTAACTCAGAAATTAGAAAAATGAAGAAAATCAGATTTTCTTCAATCCCAGAAATCAGTGTGCTGAGCACGGATGAAAGGCGCCATGGGATTAATATTCATTCCAGATACTCTCAAACCGTGATAAGAGCAATGCACCTGTCTCTTATACACATCTAGATGTGTATAAGAGACAGGATTGATATTCATCCCAAAGACTCTAATCCTGGGATAACATCAATGTACTATTTGCATCTGTCTCTTATACACATCAGATGTGTATAAGAGACAGGTTTCCATGTTCTTCAACTCAGAAATCAGAAACATCAGATTTTCTTCAATCCCAGAAATCAGTGTGCTGAGCACGGACAAAAAGCACCATGGGATTGATATTCATTCCAAAGGCTCTAATCCTGGGATAACATCAATGTACTGTTCACATGGCTATCCCAGAATAAAGTTATCTAGGGACAGACATGTCCATCTAAACAGGTACCACTTTGTAAGCCCTGGATAATAAGCACTGGAGATTATTCTAATTATCCTGGGATAGTTTGTCTGTCTGAAAATGCCCTTACGCTGTCATTTCTATCCCAGGATGGATTTTATCCCAGGATAGAAATGTCTGTGTAAAACACGTACTTCTTGTAATCCCTGGATAACAATTCCAGGATAATTTTCTCCCCCGGAATGAAGTGTCTGTGTAAAAATGCCCACAGTCTAATACAGGTAGCTTTTCATCATTCCATATCCAAAAGAATATTCTTTCTTTAAGAATTAGAAAGCAAAGTTTACTAGCAGAAAGCAAAGAGAATGAGAGTAAGATTTAACTGAGTGATGTGTGGTATTTTTACCAAAGCTGATTTTTATCATGCTAGGGTTCCCTTAAAGTCAACAATGTCAAGAACTGTGAAGCAGGATTGGCTGCTGACAACTGATGTGAAGACCATAGCATAGATTTGAAAACCTTGCCAAACGTGCATTGACCTGTTATACTTATGACAACAGAAATATTTCAGTCATTTATGGACATGCATAGCAATGCACCAGCTGTGGATAAATGTACAAATATTGAGATAGTTGATGCCAACACAGAAAATGACCTAGTGGATGACTCTGTTGACACCTCTCAGATGCCCTGTTATCTTCAGTGACAAATGCCAAAATTATGTCCCATTTTGGTGCTCTTATGACATGTTATTGACCGTGAAAGCAAGCAAGCAGTAACTGGGATGACATCCTGGATAGGGGGAACAAGAGACTCTTTTCCCTGAGGGAAAAGAGAGTATGGCAACAATTATTTCACATGTTATGAAAATAATTACTGAGGTAAAGTCACTTTATGAAAATACTGTACTCTGTTAACAAAATGTCATCTGTGCATGTGTGAGCACCTTCTGTAGCCTGGCTTCAGTTAAATAATTAAATGCTTGCATTGTTCTGGCACTTCAAGGCTGGGTTGTGTGGTTTCATAGCTGTATCTTGCACTATATTGTAATGCACCCTACTAAAGTACAGTAGTCTTTTGCTGAGTGAGATGATCAAGCTGATTTGTGCAGCAGCAGTGTCCTCATTACATAATTTGCACTGCAATGACAAATCAAAGAAGCTGTCCATTACATTGTCGCTAAATGAACATGGGGGGTGGGTGGGTGTGGATTTGATAAGTGACTAGGTTAAGATGATCCCGTTCTGCACCAATTTCTGTTTGTGAGTGTGTGAGAGTTTTTTCAGTTGCACACAGCTGTTTCTCAAGTGGTGAAAACTAGGCTAGGTTTGATTAGCATGTGATAGCAATCAGTTAAATAGAACAAGGTGATAGTGACAGCAAAGTCTGGGAACACTCTGTGTAGTTCAAAAGCTTGCATACTTTCACCAGCAGAAGTTGATCCAGTTTCCCATCTCTCTCACATTTGGGACCAACATAGCAATCACATTCTCTCTAGAGATTAAGATTTGGTAAGGAATCCAAAACCTCATATTAATGATTAATAATCATTTATATAGTTAGGAAAACTGTGACTCAGAGTGTGTGTATCTTATGGCTCTCAACCATATGAAGAGCTCTTGGGTTTGAGAACTTTGCCCACCCCTGATATAGTGAGCATAGTGTTCAAAACGCTTTACAGTCCTTATCTCATTCACCCTCACAACAATCCTGTGAGGTAGGTCATTATTGTTCGCATTTTATAGTTGGGAAGCTGAGGCTGAAAGATGGCCATCTAGCAAGTTTAATACTAAAATTGGATTTGAACCCTGGTTTCAAAGGCCACATTCACATGTACAAAACTAAACTGATTTATCCAATTATTCAGGTTTTAGTAACTCACCTTAGTAAACTGATTTATCCAGTTATTCAGGTTTTAGTAACTCACCTTAGTTATTGCTCATGCTACACTCCTAAACCATTCTGTGCACTTTCATCACTGCTGCTATCTACCCCCAGTGACTGTATGATAAAAGTGCACAGGATGACACCTATCCCTTCAGGCCTTGCACGCAAAACCTTCTGAGATTAATTCTATGGAGCTCTCAGCAGGAGAGCTGAGTCACTTCTCGCTGCAGCCTGGGAATGATTTATACACCATGTTCACCAACCAAACATGGAAAGGGGTCACATTACAAGTTACTTTGGTTTAGAAAGCAAAGGGGAATTATCTACTTCTGATTTTCTCCTAGTCTTGAATACCATCACTTGACATGTGAATGATACTGAGGCACAAGCAAGTTAAGAACTTATTAAACAGATTTAGCTATATATATGAACCTGGCCTAACACTGTATCCACTAAATTACACTAGCTTGTTGCAATACATCCACAGAGACCATTTGAATTACAGATACTTCTTATGTACTTCAATCAAGCTGTTTTAAGGATGCTGGGCTGGGGTAAAAGTAGGTTTAAATGAAGTGGTATTTGCCTGCACCAGGCCTCTGGCCTATTTCCAGAAGATATAAGGAAAGGCATTCACCCTATCTCATTCCCTTGCGTTAGTCAAATATTATTCTTTAAGGAAATGACAGAAAGGGGAAATTATTCTAACCAGACATGAAATGAGCCATTGTTATTTCCAAGCTTATCATTTTCTCTGTGATATGAGAACATGAACTTAATGCCGGTCTTGCCAAATGAAAGATTATTTTTCCATCACAGACACTTTAGGGCTGAAAATGAAAAAGAGAATGGGTGTAGTACTTTTTTGGTGTGACGTGACACACTATGGTCTGCTCTAACAAAGATTCTGCTTTAGGGTACTTTTATGAAGATCCTAGTCTTTGTGAAGAGAGCTGCCTCTGTCTTAGAGAATTTTATCTCCAAAACACCCCCTCTAGAAGGGGAAGGGACCAGTTAGGATGGTCCGCCCTCGGAGGCTGATGGAACCCCAGCGGTTCCAAGCGGTCCTGAGGGAGTTAACCTTGGACCTGGACAGGCACTCTGTGGATGAGCTAGTCCAGCGTTGGAGCAGCTTGCTGGAGGAGGCCATTGACAGAGTGGCTCCGAGATGCCCTCTGCCTTGGTCTCGTCACCTTAGGGCCCCTTGGTTTACCGAGGGGCTGTGGTGTATGAAACGAGTAGGCAGGAGGCTGGAGCGACGCTGGGGTCGGACTCGATCGGACTCCGACCGACTTCTTCATAGGGCCCATTTGTGGTCCTATGTTGAGGCTGTGAGAACAGCAAGGAAGGAGTTTCTTGCTGTCCTCATAGTGTCTGTGAAGTCACGCCTGGAGGAGCTGTTTCGGGTGGTGCGGGGGCTGGTCAGTCCAGCCTCCCTCTGCCTGGACAGGGACTTGTCCCAGGCCCGCTGTGAGGAGTTTGTCACCTACTTCGCTGACAAGATCGCTCGGATTCAGAGCAACTTTGACGCTGGATTAGGGGCAGTAGGGGGAGAGCGCGAGGTGATGGAGGCCTCATCCAGTCCAGCTTTGTGGGGGGAGTTTCAGGAAGTGACGCCGGCCAATGCGACAGATGTCTTGGGGTCTGTGAGGGCCACCTGTTGCAAACTTGATCCATACCCGTCCTGGTTGGTGAAAGCCTCCAGGGAGACGTTGGGGACGGTGCTGAATGCGTCCTTGCAGCAGGGGAGGCTGTCGCCCAGCCTCAAGGAGGCTGCGATGCGCCCCCTGCTGAAGAAACCATCCTTGGA